>JAQGAE010000495.1:0-35457 GCA_034696685.1 Julus scandinavius | reverse complement strand
TTAGAGAGGTTTATTAGCTTAGAGAGGTTTATTAGCTTAGAGAGGTTTATTAGCTTAGAGAGGTTTATTAGCTTAGAGAGGTTTATTAGCTTAGAAAGGTTTATTAGCTTAGAAAGGTTCATCAGCATATCAAGCATATTTACCACAATATTTTTTAAAAGAATACAGAATTTGAAAAATCAGGGTTTTTTATAAACAATTTTTTTGATAAGGAAATTCAAGCATAAGACTTGTTTTTAACACGAATTTCAAGCATAATTCCAGACTTTCCAGATTTTAAAGGCTAATGGACACCTTGTATTAGTACCATTTAGTTGGGATATATGAATTTGCAAGGATTCGTTCCATGGTTATTTATCGAATGAGTAAAGATCATGGGTCATCATGCAGGTGCTCTGTCCATTGAACCGAACTCAGTTTTATGTTTATCTTACTTTAAACACGCTTTTTCATACAAACAGTTATAAATTGCACACACTCGAATGGACATGAACAGTCCTAAAGTGCATATCAACTTCAAACTATTCTTAAACAACTGAAGTGGACCCTTCAGACCCTGCCCCAGAGGTCTTCAGCGACCATGCATGGACACAGTCAAAATGCGTCTACAATAATATCGACTGGTATCCGCGTGACACTTGCCTCATGCAAAACATGATCAAATATTTATGTCTATAAGCTTCACAATCCATCATGCGTTGTTTGCAAATATCTGATTATCTCAAATTCATAGTCATTTTCAATGTACGAGTTGCCCAGGGGTCAGTTCATCATGAGCCAGCCATACAGTATATATATAAACATGGGCGCACCGAGTACTGGCCGAGTTTAATTTTCCTCAAATTCTGTATACAAGATTACCGAATAGATTTTCTGTCATTCATCGCTGATTTCTCCGCTACTTGTATCAATTTAAGCTTTTACATCCGACATTTCATGCTGCGTCGCTCATGACGAGTCATCCGAGTCTCGTATTTTCCATTGAATTCACTTGAAATTGAATTTCACCAGAAGTGTCCAACTGAGACGACATTCGAAGTCGTGGGGCACGCCGTGTGTACCACCCTCCCATTGTTCGCAACATTCAAATATTACGCTAAAAACATCACGAACGATCTCCTTTCCAATTTGGCTGCTAATCTGGTTCCAATCTGGCTCTAAGTTGCGCTACTTTTTCATTTAAAACTTATCTTCTTCTCCTCTGGAGAATTCCTGCAAGGAGAAGTTCACGTACGAGGCTTATCACTTCTGGCATGCTGGGCCACGCAAGTTTGTGTCCTTAATTATTCACCTTATAGGAGACATAAATTGCTGTCGAGCTACATTATTCACTCTTGGATAAAGCCACTTATCTCCTCTCTACACAATTATAACCATAAATAAAAGCCAAAATCACTTTTCAATTCCTCCTAGTTGTGAAATCCCTTGTCGACCAGGCGCAAACAGCCATTTGACAACCACTTGTGGACTTGGTGGGGACAAGATTAAACAGTTTTGGGGCATTCGATCTACGTTTATCGAAATGCTATTAAAATAATCTTAACTAGTTGCAGTACAACTTTTCAATGCCTGGTGTGTGGAACTGATTTATTTTGATAGCGGTGGTGAATTAGGACTGGGTGTTTTATATCCTAGCGCCATCCAGCGACTGCAAAAAGCAACGTAATTGGGATTGCATTCCTAAATTCCAGATGTGGAACATGTAATTAAGTTCTGTCTGAAGGTAGGTAAAGTCCCAGAGTTGTGGTCATCAGGGAATTGAACAATACCAATCATTTGAACATGCCGGCCAGGACCAGCCAAGTGGGGGTGTGTTAAGTTGTTAACTTCCCCATTGTAAAACCATGATCATAGTCAATGAGCACCCTTGTTGACTTAACAGCACCACTGTGGTTATTATTTAGTACTAAGGCGGTCTCTAGGAGAGTGTTAATTTAATTTTTAACCAAATATAGCAGGCTAATTTATAAGTAAACAATTTTCCATGGCCCGCGAATGATTTTAAAAATATCCAAATGGCCCTTGGAGAAAAAGCCCTGATGTTAACGGCAATGAATCTGCCTGCATCTGGCGGTGACCTGGAGGCAACTCCTGTCAGGTATCATCCACCTAATCCTGTGTGACTGGCTTTTTATTAGTCTTAAAAATCCATGTTTTTTTTAAAAGAATTATTAAGTTATGCTGTGTATTAAATAAACATTGCTAATCTATTGTCGGCAAAAAAAACGTACAGTATATCTTTTGCCTCGTGATGCAAACCGGAATTCATCGAATGTGTTTTTTTCTTTCAAAGATATATATGTGAAATGAACGTAGTTTATATCCTATTCAATTAAACTCACTCGATCAAGCTAAATTCAATGATAATTGCAAAAAACAAAACAAACAAACAAAAAAAATATCATTAGCTAGATTGCACAATTCTTTGAAAAAGGATTGATGCCGCGTCTGTTGTATTTACATAAACAATTCTAAAAAAGTAATTTGGTAAAAGCACCATATACGATAATATGACCATTTCAACATATGTATATCATTGAACACATACAGTATGTAGACAGAAGTTGTTCTTTCTTATTCGCCATGGTTATTGTTAACTAGACTAGACATGGCGGTGGACCAAGTGCCAAGAGGGCAACAACTAATCATCCAAAGGGCGCCAGTGCCCTGTTATAGGGCGACAGTTCGCTCTCAGGTGGATTGTGCACAGGGAAATTTCCCTCTGTTCCCTGGAAAACGACCGTGGCTCATTACAGCACAATTTTCTCGTATACATGGTTGAAGTTGAGGAAACAAACGAAAAGCTCAACTGATGAAGTTTAGATGACTAGGATCAAAGTCTAATCGTCTTTTGTCGGAGCCCAGTTTTGGCAACTGCAACTTTCGTGCAACAATAGCTGTAGACGACCATTGACACGTGTACCATTAGTATCGAGAACATCCATTGAAAGCTTCCTCAGCACCGCCAATTTTCGATGTAGGAAACCCCAGAAGCCCAAACGCTGACGCTGTGAATCTACGTAATTCATGCCAGATTCAATTACAGATGAATTATTGAAATTAGATCACGCAAACCATTGTACGCAAACCGAATTCGATGAAACATGCAGAAAAAAAACGATTATCCAGATTGCATCCTTGCACAACTATAGGTCCATCATGATTGATGTCGCTCAATGAAGTGTCCATTTTGGTTTCGTCCCCTTTGCAGCTTTGCAGCAACGGTGTCCCAGCAGACAATCCATAGTTGCCCTATTATGTGATTGCAAAGCATTGCTTGGCAGTTGGCCAAATGCATACGGTGTAGACGCTGCTTAACATCATTTTCAAATTCCTTTGATAATATTGAAACGGGGGAAGGATAAAGGGTTAATTCTGGGTAGATCCATTGAATGGATATGGAATTCAAACAAGACGACTTGGAAATTTTCAAGGCAATATGGATAGTTTTTATCTAGTTGTCATTTACAGTAAGAAAGTACGGATGATTCATGTGAGAAATGTTGTATTTCCAAGAGGATAAAATTAGGGCAAAATCACTGTCTATATGTTCTCTGCAAAGAGCCCTATCGAATATCACGTTTGGCGGTTGGCAAGAGGCAACCACTTTTTTTGCTAAAATTTCGTCTTGGCAAATTGCCTGCCAATTCAATTATACGATGTCAATCCAGTGCCATTAACGCTGGATCCATTTCTTCCTACATCTGAAATTATATCACCGTCATAGAGTGGCCTATTAATTATAATAATTAATTGTCGGTGCATGGGAAATGGAATAGAAAAAATCCTCGAAGTACAATATTATCTTGAAAGTGTTACACGTGCATTAGTGAGGTCTTTAACACATATTTTTGAGACTTTTCCATATATCAAATGAACGCATATTTATATATATATATTCCATCATCACGTACCGAGCCATGAGTGACACTTGTGTTACATCAAATAGTACATTAGTGGAAACTGTGCAATTATATTTATTTGCGAAATAAATTATGTGGAAAGATATTATAATACTATTAAAATCTCATTAACATTTTTAACATATTGTCTAATGGCTAAGGGGACCCACTTCCCATCGGGCAGGTGATACTCTTGTTAGTCCACCACTGTTCACCCCCTCGTATTAGAATTATAATAGGAACTACTGCAGTCTGTCTGCACTCTGCAGCGTTGTTATCCTTGACCAAAGGATTTCTGCAACGTCTATTTTCGACTAGTTCACACCACCAATTTATCATACATCACGGCAATCATCACCCTAGGCATTCAAGAGTCATCTGTCAATGAATGTCACTTCTGGGACCACAAATACAACATTCCTCTATGCGTTATTCCTGCGGCTTGGACATCGCCTTTAGAATGTCATGCCAGCCGGTGGAGTACTTCCCCAGCTTACAAAATCCCATCTGGTTCAGTCCTGATCAACATGAACATACTCAAGTTCCCAAAAACTTCATATTAAGTGAATATTAATTGGACCTACACGTATTTGGTACCTTTAAGCCATAATTATGTGAATTAAGATACATTTGTACTAGGATTTTTTTTGGAAAATTGCAACAACCGCAAAATTCTCATAAACAAGAACATAGCACGTGACCTTTACCATATACCATACTAGTCCCATGTATGGCCATATCACATGAGACAATCTTACATTGTCTTGAATGAATCTGACAACCTGGATAACTAAATATTCAAGCATAAGCCCACCAACAATCATAAGATCAAGTAAATTTGTCAACAAACACATAAGATTTATACATAATTTTTAACATATCGTCTAGCGTTTAAAGGGGCCCACTACATCAATGGTCCACAGGGCCTACTTGCCATCGGACAGTCTGGCACCATGGTTATAGTCCGACAATGCTCAATTCATTTCCACACAAAAATGGCATGGGTACATTTGACCTGATAGTTCTTTCGCCCGAAATTTTGTATGGTTGCTTGGAATTTTAATTAAGGATTAAAAGTATTAATTTTGAGATGAAAAACATGTACTATTTACCTTGACTGGCACACAAATGAGAATCAGCAACAAGTCTGCCGTCGCCAAACTAGCCAAAAACACATTGGTAATTGTCCTCATCCGCCTGTATCTCGATATGGTGAATATGATGAGGCCATTGCCGAGGATGCCAACAATAAGCGTTAACCCATAAATCAGGGATGTGGGAATGATATCTTCTAGCGGAATTTCGCCTACGTTAGGGTCGTAATCGTAATCCGAATTATTGGTGTGATTGCCGAAGACCTCGGCCTCCAACCTCGTATACGCAGACTGTTTTTCGCCAATCGAATTGCTTTCATTATCCATGCTAATCGGAAATTCGGATAACATGAATTGATGAAATTGATGTCCAAATGACTAATTGCACCGATTAAATCCTTGAAATGTACGATCGGAAAGCATGTGGGATGCCTATCTTGTAATCCTCTCGCACCGTTCGTCCAATGTGGACTATTGGAATCGGTTTTTTTTCAGGATTACACTTTGACCTCTGTCGATGTGGTGGTAAATTTAAAACCCGAAACAAACGATAGATTTCAGATTTTTCTGTAGACGAACAAATGGTGAACGTTTAAATTGGATTTTCTTAATGGTTTTGGCACTGATGAATAGCGAAGAGATACTCCCGTGGCGAATTTGGGCGAACCGACGCAAACTTGTTCACATCCATCACAGCAGGCAGTTTTTGATATCGTCATTAAATATATATTTTTCGAGGTTCAACGTCGTGTTATTTTGCGAGAAAGATTTTGTTGGCAAAATGTCAACTTTGTGCTCTTTTCCGTGGCTGCTAGCTGGGCACTTTCATTACGAAATTAACGAAGTTAAGTGTGCTCGGTGCGGCCAACTACATGCCACCATAAGCCTATTGTGACCATATTCTGTAAATAGATACAAATATGGAAATTAATGACATTAGCATGAACATGTGAGGTAAATGATAAATTATATTGTACAGGGTATGTTGGAATTGATTTGCTCCACTTAACTGTAATATATTCCCGGACCACACATCCCATATATGACATGTGATATTATCCATATACAGTATGTCTGAAAACATTCTTGATCATAGACTTGAAATAAATGATTTTAGCAAATTTTGAGTTTTGAAATTTTAACTTTATAAGCAATAGCTATAAAACAAACATTAATCAAGGAATTTACATTTGTTATTTAATAATAATGAGCAAACTTTTCATCAACATATTTAACCTCTTCAATATTATATTTTAGTTTTTAAAATGTGGAGGCACATTAACATGTCAAGACTTTGACTTCAATCAAAATTATTCAGTTTTACACTTAACACTCAAATTTAGGATAAGATTTTTGAACAAGGTTGTGATTTGATCGGATTTGAGATGTAATCCATCTTATCCATCTATCATATTTTCACATGTAGGTCATTATATGGCTCTTCGTTAAGTTGGTCAAATTGGCAGAAGGATAAAATGGACAAAAAAAAAGTTAACTGAAATCGATATTTGAGTTTATTACATAGCTCGGCTTCATAGTTCTTTCGTGCGTCTTATTTAATATCACCTATAGTGTTTATATACCAGCTAGGAATCATTAGAAGTTGGCAAAGACACCTCTTAAAATAATAAAAGATCTTTTGTAAGGACGTCAGAAAAACCGCACAAAGTGCATTTTCTGGGCCATTGTGTTCATTCAGTTTCCTGGCGCTTCCTAGGGTATATTTAACCTCAAACAGAAATAACTCGTAATGGTTTCAAACAAAGTGTGCGATATAGTAGAAGCGTAGCCAAGTCTTAAAAAAATGGGTTTCAATGACATTTTCATGACAGCTGGAAATACTCAGTTCCTAGAAAGCGTAGGGCAGATAAATACGGGGTAAATATATCTCTCGAATATCTCTATAAGTAATTTTTAGTTCACAACCTACATAATAAAACAACACTGGGGCAAATTTCTTGGAAGTAAGAAAGATATACATAAGCATATAATTGAAAATATTTGAAGTGCAAATCGAGAATTAGTTTGTTGCCTTTCAATGACATCTGCTTTGTTTTTCATTTATTTGCATCTAACAATTTGAGAACTGACAATCGCCAGATTTTATTAAATAAATGTATTACTTACGCAAAAACGTACATGTAAGACGCATTTTATCTACGGTGAACCATATTAAGCACGTTTTGTGGTAAATATTGTGCATAATATATTTCACCAGAGATGTTTACTAAGTTTGGACAGTGGATTTACCTATATGACCCACCCATGGCTACCCCTAGCAAAATAAGAAATAAATTGTAAAGTTTTAATGGATACCAAATTTACAAATGCACTACTGATATCTTCAAAAAACTTTCTTAATTATTTGTGACATACATGTTAGTAGTTTGTAATAAAGTCATTGTAATATTGTTTATTCCAGTTTTAATCAGACCATGTTTGAATTGTATGTGCATTTATTTCATCTCAAGATATTTCAAAGTGTACACAAATCCTAACACATTTCATTCTAATTCCATTACACAAATATGCAAACAACTCGATATACCATATTCTTAAAACTTGTACTAGGAAACCTTAAGCATTTTATTTTGTATACAAAAAATATCAGAAACGTTACTTGCACGATATTCATTGTGGAAATTTCTATGTTACTTCAAAGGTTTATTCATCTATGGCCTACACTTTGGCCTCGCATTTTATTAACTGAATCCTCGTTTGTAGTTCTACAGCACTATGTTTAAGAGCTAGTGCAATGCAATTTTCCCCATAACCGTCTATATTTATTGGAAGCATCTAGCTATGGGCTCAAAGAAATAATCTAAATTGATGCGGTATGAATTTTTCATTCATTAATATTTTTGTTTTTCATAAATAAGAGTAGAAGAATCTATTTTTCCATACCTAATGTTGATATTACGAAAGAATTTGACTTGGCGAACAAGCTTTTAAGGATTCCATGCTATGAAACTGTCAAAAAAATATTTCCAATTATAAATCTAATCTCCTAAAATGCCCAAGTAAGAAATAGCTTTCTCGGGGAATCTCTATTTTTAGAGTTATGCATAGATGGGGAAACCAACGCCCGATCTATTTTTCTTTCAAAAATTTAATCAGACCTTATCACTTACTTGTGTGTACGACAATAATGAAATATTCAACAGCATGGAAAATATCGGAAATAAATGAAGAAAAAAAAGCCTCCAATCTTCGAGCAAATATTGTTTCTAACTGTCGCACAGTAATGTAATGCTCATTTATTATTTATGCATTCATCATGTTAATAATTTATACAGTGTCAATTTTGACCGTTGTATCAAAACGAAGGAAGCTACGCAAATGTGAAGGACGTCTTATCTCGTTTAGTGAAATTTGATGAGGTATCCATATGCCATCGCTCCAATACATGTATATATAGACAAAAGAGGGTGGGTGGAACATCTTCGAAAAACGTTTGTAACTTTCTGTGGCGATATTTGCTTTTGAAATTTTATCTTCAAGTTCTTTTATCTCCAAATTTTGTTATAGTCAAAATGCATAGTGATCAAACGCTAAAACATTGTATATATGTGTATACAGGGTGTTACACAAAACGTTTCTGACTAGTTATTGAGAAGTAAAATATAAGGGAGTGTCTAGTCTTGTTTCAATCAGATTATAAAATATCTACTATTATCCAGGGTGAGCTGGAGGTTATTCCCTATAGATAGATTATTACTTCAATTACACAGTTGACGTACAGCAAATCATTTAAAATAGATTAACAATAAACGTTTAAATACGCCACCCTTTATATCGCGATTTTTGTGTATTTTTCTAAGTAGTCAACTACTACAATGGCTTAAAATTCAAATGTGTTAGTAATGTAATGTAATGTAATGCACTTTATGAAACTTCGCAAGGTACGTTTGCCGCACCCTGTATTCATTGCGATTAAACAATTAAAAAAATGTTATATAGAAAGGGGTTTAAGAGGAATATATAACAAAAAGAAGGCAAAAATAGGGTCTAAGTTGTACGAAAATTTCATATATTTTCCTATTATGCATATGAACAATCATTAGAACCTTTAATTTCCAATTTGAAACGTCATCGTTCAATATGTATGAATTAGAAGAAATGAATTAACGCTATATATTCAAAGTTGAATACATTGTATACCATGTACACATTTTATTCAATTTTATTCACATCACAAATTAAACTATTTTTTCTCATAGCCCTTTTGTAGCCACTAAAACGTGTGACAAAGTGTGGTATTTTAAAGGGAGAGCTTTTCCATCCCCAGAGAGATTAATTTATTGTTTCGAATATAACAGGATTTCTTCTATGGAGGGTAAAACATATCTAATACTTGCATAAAACTCAACCCGCAAAAGAATTTTTTCGACTAGATCCTTGAAATAATAATAAGATATTCTTCAGAGCGAGTGCTGAATACTAACGATGTCTAATATAATAGAGCATAATGCATTTTAAGAGGAAATCCATCGGGTTTCATTCCTATCCCTTTCATGTACTTAACCGTGTGCCTCGTAAATATATTTTTATAATGAAGAGTGTGCGCTCGTCACGTACATATGCATATAGTCCACGTTTCATTAAAATATACGTATAAATAGAAGAGCCTTTTCATTACATGTGTATGACGCTTCTCAAAATGAGTCAAAAATATTGGAATTTCATTAAGGTTTGAGTAAGTGGAATAATGGGAAAACAATTAGCTCGCTAGCACACCACAAGCCCTGAAATTACGTTACCGATTATTAGAGCAAATTGCAACCGAGAAGACTGAAAATTTGCAGTTTCTTGCATGGAGTCAGGATGCTATCATGTCTGTAATCAAATTTGAATACATTTATAGATTCGATAAAAAACGTGGGGCACATGTCACTGATCTTTATTGAAATTCTATCACTAACTATATGTTAAAGAGAGAGTGACTAAAGATTTTTCTTTTCGGAATTATACTGCTAGTAAATACTGTAAATTGGAATAAAAATAAATAAAAAAAGAGTATAGAAAGCTGATCATATTGTGAAACTAGTCACCACTTAACTTTTTGATTACTATTTTAAATGTACAGTAGAATCCCTCTTATCCGTAATGGTTGGGATAGAAAGTTAGATAATCCGGAGTTTATAAAAATATTATCACTAAAATACACTTAGTAATTTATTATTTATATACTATTGATTAATATTTAATGTATTGAGTACATGTAGGAGTATATATCCGCATCTACATTGCAATTATTTTGTTGACTTTTGTGAAAAAAATAACTTATTTGCAGTAGAAATGCATGACGACATTCAGCGCCACTTTACATATGGAAATGCAAGAATGGGAGTTAGGTTATTTTGACCCAGATACAACTGACGAAATGGAAAAATAATTAACTTAGTCACTTCATGGAATATTTCACGAATTTCAATTAAAAGATGACAGAGGGGGTTGCAGTCTGTAATTATACCTTCTCCTTTGGGGATTCGTTTTAGAAAAGGACAAGTGGGCAATTACAGTCATTAATGACTGAAACTGCAATTAACACACATTTTCCTAACTTGACATTGTCACGTCGTATATCAGTTTGCATGGGCTAGTTACATATCCTACAGATAGCGGTGCCATTGCTATAGTGCCATATTTAAGGCGAAACAATTTGCATCTTTATTTATACACCCGTTTAAAGATTGCGTACTAACTTTATCAGAACAAAAAATGCCTGTTTTATGGCAAAAACCATGAATTCCACACCAACATATATTGCATAGAAGTTAATATTTCAAAATCGGGTCTATTAGAGTAGTTCTGCCATATATGTGTTTAATTAAACAGCTAATCTAACGAATTCTATGGTTATTAATCTAAATTGTAATTAATTAGTACTTGAAATACTTTATTGTTCGAAATTTGGCTACCCTCTGTCTTCATTTAATATAATAGTAACATTCGTAATTCTCGTAACTGCACGTTGAAGTTGGGCAGTCACAACGGAATGATAATTGGTATAAACGACAATTTAGTTTGTAAGCAATTATGATTACAAGAGTCTCGACATAGGATTTATTGTGTTTTATTAAATAATTTCAGGAATCCCTAGGGAAGAATGATAGAACCTCTCCCCATAATTTACATGCATAATGAATAAAGCCGTGAATAGTAATTGAGTCATTACTGAGTGCAATACTAGTCATGTAACATTAACTGGGATTTACAGTTTTGGCATTGCACGAGCATAAACTAGGGCATGCAGGTTCAAACATGGCAAACAGCTGTTGATAAAACGACGAGGAAAATTATACCAGACTATAATAAAAAAAATGATAAATATTTCAAATCTTAAAAAAACACAAGGGATCTGTAGCATCTCTAGTGGCGCCCGACTTTGCATGCCTTTATAAAACAAATGATGCAAAACACACAAAAAAAACCTAGTAAAACACAAACTTCCTAAATTAAATTGTAACTGGCACACTTGGAAGGCAATGAAGGCAAAGTGAAACTTTTTTTGGGAAGAATGGCAAGGCACAGGATCGAACGTAATAATGGTAAGTGTGCCAATTTATGGTCAATTCTAGGAGATCGATAAGAGTTTCGGTCAACTGCCCTTCGAAAGTGCAAAAGAATCATGCTTTTTCGCAGTATTTCTTCACACTAACTATTTGAAAGTACAGCAATAACAAATGCATTAAAGCGCGAGTTCGCAAGTACACACATGCCTTACTGTTATTGAAACATCAATATCAGCTTCACTTGTTTGGGCATGTCAACAGAACAGTTTAATTGAATCTAAAAATCAATTTAAACCAGGAAACCAAATTATGTCAAAGTTTACGTCTCGATCTTATTTAGATGAATCGATTTTAATTAGCCCTATTCCTGTTCAGCGCCTAATTGTGGCGCATGAGTAGTTAGCGTGGCATTTCCAACATGGCCGCCTCCTTCGAATCAATGAACAGCCATTTTTGTCATATTACTTAACAGTTAACACGTTGAAGCTTATGACGCACTTCAAGTACTCCAACGTCAAAAATATGGTAGCTTCTTGAGAAGAAGGACGCGGCCATGTTGTAACTGTTATATGCTAAAGACGTTTATGACATGTAGCATTTGAACCTGACTAAAGAATTACTTAAAGCGTATACTTATTTAACAAAGTTTGGCATTGTTTGGAGAGTCAAGGATAATAAAAATCGAAATTATATTTGCAGTTAACCATCGATTTAAGCGCATGCGCATACTTTTGTTTGCAAGGTTTGTTGGCCACTATCGGAGCACAGTGATCCATGCATGACGAGCATTTTCGAAGGCATTTCACTATTTCATTGTTTGTGAAATAATAACAGGAATGCACAGTTGCCCTTGTTTTAGCAAAAGCTCCGGATGCCATCTTTATTTCCGTACTTATTGAAAGCCATTCCTAATCAAATTGCCAAATGGTAAATTAGCTGATGGTGTTGCCTCCATCCCACACGGTTGCCACGGCAATTTTGCTGAAAATGGCGCGTACTATACCCTTAACTGCCCAATATGGCTCGCCTTCAGAAATCCAATAGCTTCCAATATGGCGTATAACACCCACAGTGTATTTAAGTTTTTTTATCTCGCCTATACTACTTACTCGTCCATATCTCCTTATCAAATATTTACGCCACTTTACACCAATTTCTGAATGGCTCCGCTGAATAAATCATGATGGCAAATGTTAAACGAAAGCTTTAGTTTCATAAGCTCCTGGTGTAAAACTCTTCAGTCAAGTAATGCCATAATCTGTACTTTCATACCTCCAGTCTCAAGCTCGCAACGTAATGCAATTACATATAAATTAATCATAAGCTAGTAATTAATACGTACACGTAAGTTGGTTGGAGGCTATGGGCATGATTTATTACCTTCATTATCGTCTCGACAACTAATGAAATAGGCGCCAACACTTGGGACGTGATAAGATACAGCATATTGTCGCCCGTATATGGAAGTTGCCCATTGCACGCGGACACTAATGGCACATTTCCGAAAAAGTGCGACAACCGTGAAAAGTTCCTCGGGCAGTTCCAATCTAAATATACCGGATACTATACCAAACGTCACATTGAAAAATTTGGCATCATTTACATATGGTGTCACGTGAACCATGCATACTTCAAAGTGATTAACATTTCAAAATGAGTTGATTGCTCAAGTCAAGGACATAAGGCACGTCTTGTAATAACTTCTTAAGTTGACATTTATAGGGGCGTGGTTTTTATATTCAGTTTTAAAAAGTACATGTACTGTATATGTATTTATTTTTATCCTGAGGGATTCATTGGAATTACTTGACTCTTGGTTGTGGGAAGAACAAGTTAATTAAATAAAGTGTTAGCAGAAGTGTTCCCAATAATACAAAAACAGATTAAGGAACTAGTGTAAAAATACATTAAAATCACTATTTTATTAAAATTTCATAAAATAATCCTGTTGTTGTACTATGTATGTGTATATATAAGGCTCATCCATAATTAATACCATGAAGCCGTTACCAACGTTACACTTCCCACAAGCCTTGCTACACTGTATACATTATCGAGTTTATATACCATGCAGTGGTGTACTTGTTGACATACACAATTATAAGAAATATTCCCATGAAATATTAATTCGTAAACATGTTAATGAGTCCCTGACTTTTTCATTTTTTTTAAAAAGTGGATTATATACATACATAAGCTAAAGCCGGGTCTCCACCATGGACGTACATGTATACGTACTATATATACACGTTTTTTTACAAACATATGCAAAAAAGTTTGCCCTCCGGGTTTGTTTCAGCCGCATTTAGTCATTTTTTCAGCCGCTGAAACATACCCGGAGGGCAAACGTTTTTGCATATGTTTGTAAATACGTGTACATACGTACATGTACGTCTTGGTGGAGAGCCGTCTTTACACAAAAAATACCGCATTTAGATTTTAAGATACCGTATTCTTTTACAAAAAACTGACATCACAAGTTGTCAAACAAGCTGCAAGTCAGCAAATGTTGATACAATTCTGTATTAGTTTACACTTGATCTTTTTGTTAAGTTACTGTATAGGTTTTCGTGAAATTCTGAAGATGAGTCTATTCAATGTATATTATTATTACAGGGTCAAGTGTTGACATACGCACTATTCAATCGTTTCTTTGTGTCTATCTTCAGATCTTCTCATTGTTGAAGTCCAATGCTTGACCCTCAGAAAATACGCTTTCATAAATGGCTCATTAAATCAGAGTCATTTAACGATACATTCCTATCTGATCATTGCTATTTTCACTCAGTCAGGCTTTGCTCTTTTCATCGATGGTTCTTCACTATTATACAAGTTACTTGGAGAAACTTAACTGAGGTCGAAACGAAATAATGCTCGATAATACTCCCCATTATTATGAGAGTTTTCCGCAGTATACCCATGGCAATACCGGTCAATATTTGCTGAATTACTTTCGACGTTGCTCAGGCTAATAAGAACTATATTATTAAGTAAGCCAAATGTATGTTTGGACAAACATTGGGTTTATTTTGACATTTATGTGTATTTGTGTTCGCACAAAGATTTGTTATTTTTCCTCGAACGTAGTACTGCATTACTATTTCTAGTAGTCCGGCTTGCATTTTTTTAAATGTCTTCTACATGCAAGGTTTAGCCGAGCCAAATTTGGGTTAGATATTTTTCTATCTTAGCAAAAAATAAAAAAAAATGTTTTTATATGTCGAAGTATATAAGCCAGTTGTACTGAACTTATTACGTGAATAGTGCAGTAATTCAAACTAAACATTTTTTCTCCTTTTTATTATGG
This sequence comes from Julus scandinavius, assembly GCA_034696685.1. Taxonomy (NCBI): domain Eukaryota; kingdom Metazoa; phylum Arthropoda; class Diplopoda; order Julida; family Julidae; genus Julus; species Julus scandinavius. The sequence continues at coordinate 20,639 of JAQGAE010000495.1, read as the reverse complement.
CCATATTAAACTATGTCACTATGTCCAATGATCTACATGGCAATTGTAGACTGTCTCACTTAACTTGCATTAATTGGACAGGTGTAAGATTCATGTTTTGGAATACCTGAATGATATACAGAGGTATAATTTTGAAAAAAAAAAAAATGAAGTTTTCTTGAAATGGTGCTAGAGATGGAGCAAAAGAAGAAAATTCCGACCATACATAATCGAACCAAAAAGCAAAAGCCAATTACCAATTTTTCCATGAAAAGTTTGGAAACCTGATTTGGATACATGATTTTGTTATATAGAGTTTACATACTCTTACGACCTATAGGTCGTAAGTCGAACAGTGGCAATAAATTTGTTTACCACTGTTCGACTTACAATCGGTTTTTCTATCATTTTTTTTTCTCACTTTTTTGATGGTACTGGTAGTACGCACTTTACGTGACCTTCGGAAACTCGGCACTGGCTCACCCAATTCCTTGGCCTGTCGTTTTTTCGTTTTGGATTTGATGGTATTTAGGATTGTTCCACAGGAAATCACAATTTCTCCCTTTTTTAGTTGTTTTTCAATCAATTTGCATGACATTCCTACTTCGGAAAGTATTTTCACGCAATACTCGACCTCCTCCTTGCTTTTGGTCGCCATTCTTTTTTTTTTTAGAACTGAAAAACGTGATTATTATGTAGTCACGTGTAATTTTTTAAAAAAACCGTTTGAAAAAATATTACCTAATTGCAGAGAGTTGTGAAATAATTAGGTCTTTACCCTCTGTAATATGTCATTTTATGGCAATTTAAGCAAATAATTCTGCTTTTATCTTCATATAATGTAAATTATCTACTCCAATTAAAGGTTTACTTAGTGTCACTAATAACTTTACAATTTGCCATCAAATCAACAGGTGTTTTCTAGATGAACGTTTCTGCTAAAATTCAATTAATTAATCAGGTAAGCGCTTGGAGAACATACTACATCTATATCTGCCTTAGAAAATCTTCGACAAGAGATCCAAGCGGGACTCAAATGGGGACATGATAATGGAAAGCACGGTTGAATGAAGGATTGTTGGGCCCAAAATGACTGTCGCATAATGTGAGCAACAACCACCAACAGCTGTTTCGAGATACACAGAAGGTGCCTCAGATAATACATTTTTGGTTAGCATAGGGACGAGTCTCCCAGATTAAAGCAAAAACATTTGAAGATGTTTTGAAAACAAACTAAACGTGATCTTGGGAAAAGTTTTAAATTTACAGCTGTCGGTGTACAAAGGTTTTACTGCTGCATTGTTTACCAAAGACATTCTGAAAATTTTAGAACACATTTCCGAAAAATGTCAGCAGAGGTTTGAAGCTTATTTTATTAACCAAGGAAAATTCTCCGATTTATTGTAAACATTTTTTTGGAAAATGTAAAGCAAATGTTTCCCAGTGATGACGAAGAGAGAAAACGTCCTATCAGATTATTATAAACACAACAGGACATTTCTCGTTATAAAAATTACAATAAAGATCACACTCGTAGTTGAGATCATCTGTTTTCCATGTGAAAATCAAGAAGTATCATGAAGGAATTTACACCATACCATTTTGAGAATAATCCACATTCAACAATTGCCTTAATGTAGTATGTTGAATATAAAACGTCCATGTGTTCATTATTAGATTTTGCTTAACACTTAATTTTTTTGATATGCTCGTATTTATTTAGAGAAAATCTGAATATTACCTGCGTGCATGAATTGTGTTGCATCATTTAATAATATGTTCAACTCATCGGGGTTATACAATGCAAGAGCCAAGCCCATTTTTTCTAAAAAAAACCTTTGTCTGCAGTCGAAAATCATTTATTCAGATAAACCATTTTTTATTTGTCACAAAACCTTTTTTCCTCATGATAAATTGCTTTGATGTCGAGATTTCTTAAGGCAGCCAAAAAATTTATTCATCATACAGCAGTTTTTTTTTCCAATTGCCAAATACGTTTTCTATGAATCCAATAATCCGAACCTGATTTAGATTTACATGATGACGCCGATGGATAAACTTTGTAAATAAAATAACAAGCAATGCTTCAACAACCACGCAATCAATTTTTTATATGCGAGGTGCTGAAAAAGAGATGAATCCACATGCAAATCTGTTGTCACATGATGGTTTTAGCTCTAACTTTATTTTATGTCAATGGATAAGTGGAATTATGCTTGATATATAATCAAAATGTAAAAATCTGTGCATTTACAACGAGACTGCAAAACTATGACTTATTAAAAAAAAGTATTCCTGCCAATTATGAATAAAATAATTTCGGCAAAGTATACAGTATTTGTCATATTGTGATCATTTTGTAATACGCTTACAAAGGTCTAATAAATATGGGCATATTGTGCATATAAAATCGCAGAAGCAATTTTAGATGAAAAATAGTGTAAATAGCAAATAAACTTTAATGCTATAAAACACACAAACAGAAGATTATAGTCCTTGAAAAGTAGATGGTGAAAATACAGTACATTTCACAATCAAGGTCACAAGCCAACTGCATGATCAATACCTAATATTAGACTAACAAATATGTAATATTAGTTTTGTAGTCAATTGAATCTAAATTAATATTGGAAATGTTTTCTACCAGTAATACATGACATAATGAGTGCACAGTATACAATGCAATATTGCAAATTTGGTTTAAACATTCAGAACAGTAGCATGTACGAGTCCAAAAATTCATTTCAAAAGATCTGTTAGGCAAAACCTTAATTACACAAATGATGGTAGACATACATTACTAGTATATATTTAATATATTTTCTGTTATTTCTGCATGATTGAAGCAATTCTTCTTAAATGATTGCGAATGAATGACGTTATATGAAGGGAACCCTTTTCATACAAAAGGCAAGCAAGAAGGAATTTCAGATTGATAAATTATCTCATTAAAATAAGTCTTAATGACATCCAAGATAGAACAGTAGAAAAGGAAGAATAGGCTTAAATCAATTCGGATGAAACGTCTTTCTTCCTGTCTTATTCAATTAAAGCGGAAAACGACTGCTGTGCTTCAAATTATTCCTGAAATACGAAATGTAATATGTATTTGCATAATTCAATGAATATGCGTCGTGCTTCGTGGAATTTATAATATAAGGCATTCGGTGCATAACAACATCACAAATAATTTTGAAATTTCTATATGCAAGCCACTGGAATCTCAACATGTTTTTTTGAATATATATTAATAAATACTAAATACAAATAAAAGAATTATGATTGACATTCTCTCCAAATATTATTGTTCTGATTATTCATACGGTTACCAGTATAAGTTAGCATGTATTTGAAGTTAGGCAATTCTAGTGACATCAGTGACCAGGTAAACAACAACCTAACTTAGGTTATTAAAATTGCATTTACCTAGAAATTGGAAGCAAATGCCAATAGTATAACTCCTAACCAGACCATCCATTTAATGAATACTAATAATTACTACATACGAGTACTATTGGAATTAATTAACAGAAAAACTTGAAAAAATCTAGTCAAAATTCGAAACGCCTTTGAACAGTTTCAACTACAGATAAGAAATTGGACTTGTTAGATGTCAGTTCAAGATTCTACATAGACATAGTGAATTTCTGTACCCGGCAAAATAAAAGTATTATTATTATTTGTTCCAATATTCCATTGAGCCTATTGAGTATAATATGCAGTATATGAAGCATTTCGATCCTTGTTTGGATTGAATGCCAGATCTGTAAATCAAATCAAATTATTCGTATAATTAATCAAGTCCTGCGAAACCAAATACGTGGTGGCTTTGCAATCGTTCGTTTCAATTCGATTAATTTTCTAGAGGAATTGTAAATGTGTTCTTTCTGCCCTTCTTTTGTAATCTGTAGTCCATTTAGCCCTTGGATTTTGCCTTTGAGAAAAGCAAGTGTTGACTTTTTCGTCCCATTGAAAAATGCATCTTGACAGAGATTTACGAGTGGACAATTTCAACAGAAGTCTTGACAATCTCCCAAATGCAAAGCACTAACTTCGCTTCTATCAAAGATATAAAGCACGCTGGAAGCCTACATTTGCATATGAAAGGCGACGAAAAAACAGCTTTAGCTGCTTAGGTTATGAAATTCAAAATTATGCTCTGTTCGAATATTTCAACAAAAAAATATTTAACCCTCTCAACATAAAATGGCGTATTTTCCAATAGATTTAGTTCACACGTTCTTGCCTAACAAACTTCTACAATACACTTCCCGAGTCATGAGTTTTATAAGCTAAATCTGAAAATCGCAGAGGATTAACTGTATATACAAACTACAAGCAGATAGTAATACACTACAATAACTGTAGTCAACAAATGGATTTCAACCTAATTGAAAACGGATTTGTCTGAAAACTAGGTAGAATACAATATACTGAATATATATCGAGATTTTTAAATACATATAAAATGCACATGCTATTGAGAATGCATAACACATAAACACATCATATGGTGCTCTTGCTGGTTAAAAAAAAAAAAAAAAAAACCTAAAAATTCAAAATCCAATTGTGGGCAACATGCCTTAATGTAAACTTCAAGAAAATTGTGTTCAAGGTTCAGTTTTTGTTAGAAACATTGAGATTTATCTCTGCTGCAAAAGCAGAAAATCTTTTTTATAAACTAGAGAAATGGTTTTGCTCCAATAATTTCGGTAAGAGGCTTATTCGTGTCTCGATTTTTTGTAGATCACTATTCGAAAATATTCGGATATTGACATTAAGTATGTTCCACCATCTCCACATGTCTGTGACCTTTCTTGCGGTTAATTCTTGTCGTTTTTACTTTGTCAACAACCATACAACCGCAGAATCATGTCCTGAAGGCTGGTGAGTCTGTTTGGAGAAAAAATATAGGGAAAACCATGCCGATTCATGAATTGGCATTCGGTGATGGATGATGGCTGTCAGATTGAGCTGATCAGCTTTTCTTAGCCCAACAGGGGTTTGGCAAGCTAGTGTTACCAGGGCTCTCCGTCTAAATGATTGCGCCAAATGCTGCCAAACGCAATTAAACAAAGATAATGAGAATGTAGTCGATGCCAACTTTTTGCAAAGAAATGTCTATAATTGCTTCTAACTAGACTATCGTACTGATTCATCAAGCTAGGCATAATTTAATTGGTATACGCTATCTATGAATGTAGCAAAAGTTTGAACAATAGCAATTCAAACATGCTGGAATTTAATTCATTGCATTAATTTCAGCATGAACAAAACAGACAAAATATTTTGCAGCTGATGTTTGCAGTCTCAATGGCACCAACTAAAACTATGATGAATTTATAACAACTTAGGGCTGTCCTATGAAACTGCATTCCATCGTTGAACTGTATCTAAAAGTATGTATAGTATTGATCCGATGGAGCTCAAGAGTTTCATCAAGGGGCTAAAATGACAGATTTTTAACACACTAATTTTGAATAGCACTAATTATTTAAATTTATCCCAGATTAATTATTTCCTTCTGGATTTTAGAGCGTCGTAGTGCAGAAAATGGAGAATATTGGCAATGAACAATGTAAAAACACTGATATTCAATAGGTAAACAAACAATAGATAAATGCCAACAAAACCTATTCCTGATAAGAGAGCCCAACAAACTAAGTTTTTTACTTAAAATTGGAACCAAATTTAATCGAAAATTTAAGAACGTCTTCAAAGTAAATGTTTTTATTTCTGAACAAATTCAAACTAACTCCAAAAAGGAACTTTTCTTCTTGACGATTAATCGGATTTCACTCATGTTAGTCGACAATATTTGAAAATCTGTAGTGTTTGGGTATGTAAAGAGATACTCCTGACAACAACTGACATAAAGCTCAATACCAGATTTCCTTGCAATGGTGAGAATAGCACACACGTCGATTGTATAGCATTCCTTTGGACATTTTTGCAAAAGTAGAAATCAATAAAGTTCTAATAGTGCAAGGAATCGAGAAAAAGAACGGAACTCTTTCCTATCTCATGTTATTTCATACAGTATACCGACCCTGCATATTACACGTGTTCGCAATAACTCGTTTGATTTATGGAAGCCATTTTTTACGCCTTCGCTAAGTAGGGCTAAGAAGTTTTCAAAAGACTTACACACGACCACGTTTTTGGAAACGAGTAATATTAATCCGCAAAAAAATGAGGCAATTATTTTTCATACTGGAACCTTTTAAAAAAAATCTCTTCTAATGGCAGATGGACGAGAAGGGTTTTTGTCACTCGAAAAATAATCGTTTTCTATAAAAAAATTCTTTTTAAAAAGAGAAATCCATAGAAAATAAAATCTGCTGACCAGACGAATAAATGAAAAAAATGATGAAACCAACAAAAGTAGGATTTTCTATGAATAATCAATATCTGGCAGATAAATCCTACATCAAAGTAGAACTTGTTTAACAAAAAATCATCAGAAAACCTACCTTGACAACTTTATCATTGGAAGATTAAAATTTTATCATTCCGTGAAAGTACAGTTATATTTTAAATTTGTATGACATATGAAACTTTGAACGAACTGTAGTGCACGACTTTTGAAAATATCTAAGACCTAAATAATAAGACCTCTAACATCTTCATTTTCGTTAATCTTAAATAGAAACTGCTTCTAATTTCCTTTGGATGTATGATATGGTCCATAGCCCTTTGTCAGTATTAATTTCCTTTTCACTGTTTATGAGAAGCGATTATTCACATGTTTAATTAGTAGTCCATAATGCAAGAAGCCTTAACATAGTGTTTTTAATTAGCTCTGTATGTTGAAGCAATACAAAATTTATAATCTTAGAATATACGTCATAAGTGCACGCTGAAATTCCTTGTGGTAACAGTTGACTAATACTGATAAGATTGCAACGTATGGCGATTAATTAAAAACCCTACTCCGAAAATCCCATTGATATACAAGAAAGAGCGACTTTTGGGACCAGGTCTAATTACCTTGAATCGAAAACAAAAAAAATATAATTCTACAATCTCAACCCTCGCAAGTTTTTAATTACAGAAGATGATTTTGAAACAGATACGGTATTTTCCAAAACGTTTTCTCTACCAAAGACAAAGAGACAAAAGCAAGAATGGGATGCTTTCGAGTTTTGCTGTATATCTCACGTAATAAGTTAAGGCTATTAATATTGAATCATCATAAAGTATTCAAGAAGCTCAAGTCTCGATTCCATCGACGGCTTTCATTTTCACATCTGATACAAATTCCCTTTTGTATCGACGCCATTCAGAGAGTATTAAACAACGATAACATCTCTAAGTAGTGGAGAAATATTAATGAAGATAGCCCCGAACAGTCCAAGCCAGGCTTACACACATAACGACAAGCTTACTTTCTTTCACTGAAAAGACACCGACAACTCAAGATAACATGCCCCAAAAAAGAGAAGATGGTCTCTTGCTCGACAGCAGATGAAGATTCGACTAATGTAACTAACTTTTTTGGACATGGCAATCAAATGTTGAATCCAATAATTATACCCAACTCATTATGAGAATGTTGGTTGACCCGAAAAGCAAAGAAGCAAGGGCCTCCCATAAGAAAATTGGATTATCTTAGGTTGGTATTTTCTATGAGCGAACCTACTGCAGTTTTTTCCTATGGCAAGATAAAACTTGTCTGAAACACTGGTGATTACAACGACTGAATAGAACCCAGCTGAAAAATTACTTTGCTCTTGCTTTTGTTGATAAAATCATTCATTACAACAATTCAAATAGGAGTAAATGTACCTGTTTTTCAACAACAAATCTTGGTATAATTAAAAGTTTTACAAGACGAAAATTTCATTAGCTTTATTTAGTGTATTCCTGCTTAACAGCAATTCAGGAAAATTTGTAAATATATCAGCTTAATTATGAAAATGTTCAGATTAAAAATGCATACAATAGATAATAAAATGCGTGTAATATATCTGTTGTTTATGAATTTATAAACTTATAAACTTAAATACTGAAACAAAACCATTAAAATATAATAGCAACCAACTGCAGATAACAGTAGTGCGACGTCCTTGTTTCCATGGCAACATGACGTACTCGCTAAGGGGCAACTTCCGGTGAGGTTTTTTTCTCTATATTTATTATACCCCAATGTTTCTCTACCATAACTGCACATTTAGAACAACATATGTACTGTTTTTCATGCAGTCTACGTCTACGCTAAAGCAATTACTGCCAAATATAGTTTATCTGCTCAATATTGTAATTTCAAACTTTGGAAATAACATTGCTGGAACCTTGTGCAAACGGGGTTACACATTTTCTAATCACAAATGTCGCTAAAAATGTATCACGCCAAATAAACAACGATCATCTCCAATTAAATATTTGATAAGCATGTTTTTGTGTTTTAACATTTCATAATTTCGCTTTTGGTGCATTTCATTTGCTCACGTTTCTGCCAATATATACGAAAATTTTAACATTCTCTTAGTTCAAGTTTTAACTTTACACATTTATTTAAGTCTACAACATCACGAGAACTAAATTTAATTAACACCAACACAACCTTAAGACCCAAAACTCGAATTTTGCTATACTAGGCCAAATCCTGTAGTTACATTTCGCAAAATAGTTTCAGATCCAGAGCAAAATTTTTCATTTTGGTACGAGTCTTCCTAACAGAGTACGCCATTTGGAATTCAACAGCAGGTCTATATTCAGTAAATGTGCATTGCAACAACTTTGTAGACTGATATTATCACCCAGAAAACCGTCTATGAAATACCACGGACGATTACAAAAAAAAATGACGTTAAAAGGTGGTCATGGTTTCTCATGATAAGCACGCGTGCATTTAATTACGATGGTCCGCCGAGTGCTAACGATTTTTTTAGTAGGAAATGATGATGATGGCGATGATGTGCCTCCCAAGTCCCTTGCATTTATTTCCCTTCAGATCATTACTTCACACCCTTCGAAAACTAATGCCCAAAAGGAGTCCAAATGACGAAACTCTTAGGGGGTTCAGAACAAGGAAAGTCATTTGTTCTGGCCATTTTGAAACCCGCTTCGACTTTATTATTAACGTTGTTGCTGAGCATTAGCAAACGTGAGCAGAAGAACAGATCGCAGTTGTCCCGATTCGATTGTCGTTGACAAAAAAATATATATATCCTGCTGTGTTTACGGAGAAACATCATTTCGATGCTATTAAGGCCTTAAACGATTTTCCAACAAATGGAGGCAGAAGAAACTGGGTTCAATTTAAACTCAAGAGTTCACTTTGCAACGTGAAAATATAGCTATAGCTGCCAATGTACTAGACTTGTATAGTGAGCGTAAAAGAGGGGGGTAATTATTTAGAGCCTGCATCCATGCAAGCACGAACATCCATCGCCTGATTTAACGTGACCAGAATCACAGTTAAGTGAGGATGGTCGTTAAGCCGAAGAGCCAGCCAATCAGGACTAATTAAAATGAAACGTTAATTTAATTCCCGTAGCACTTCTGTTCGCCACTCGACGAAAATGGCCATCCAAAGCCATCCACATCGCTAATGCGGGATTAGCAATTAAGCATTTAAATTGAAAGCTTGTTCCAAATGACGGTCCTACGCAATTAACGATTTTGTTGACAATTTGTTGTGGGCGTGAGCATAACACCATGTAAACTCGATTTGAAAATTCATTAATACTCGAATCGGACTCGTGAATCTACTAATTGAAGAGGAAATTCCTGAAAATGGTTCGTGTAATGACTAAATATGGTCAGTTTTTCTTTGGTGTTATGTAAGCAGATTGATTTCCCCTCAAATTGCTGTAAATCAAGGATTAGTGTATTAGAGGACCCTTATGTTAGGATAGCAGTAAACATGTTTAAATCCATACGAGTTTGTTTACTTGAAATGGTAATGGAAATGAAGGGATGGGGGGAGGAGGGATGGGGGGGGGGGGCAAACAATGCTGGCATCTGTGTATTGCAAGAAAACTATCCCTGTGCTTAAGGGCAATTCAAAAAGGACCTCCCCAAAATTCCTTCAAAAATTGACCCATCCGCTACCCCCTTTCTACATGGTGTCCATTTTAGCCCTGACCCCCTCCCCCCAACATACATCCTTAATTTTTTTTTAAGGTAGGGTGTGCAGACAATTTTTTGAAACATATAAAAGCTTATCCTATAAATTTCCAAGCACTATTTGCTACCAATTCCATGACACGTTTTCAGATTTTACTGATAAACTGAAATTTCCTGACCTCGAAGGGAAATTCCAGGATAAAAATTGGTGTTTAACACAAAGTTAGGCATGTTTAAAACCATTTTCCCAGTTTACCAACATTTAAACAATTCAAGTACTTTTGGGACTGAGGACAAAAACATTAATTAAAGCACATTATCAAAAATCGGACAAAATAGATTTCGCAGAATTTGTTATCAGATATTCAATTCACAATACAAATGTTATAGATAGTTTTGTGAAGTGTAAAATACCCTGCATTTGGAAAAAATTATTTTTTCTTGAAATTTACTGCTACATCGGCATTAGTTATTGATACCATCTCTAGCTTACCTCCAAGCATTATTTTTACTAGAAAACTGCAAACAAAAGCAGTTTGAAGAAATCTAATCTTCAAATCGAAGAGGGGAGAAAAAACTGCTTGAAAATCGAAATGGGGAATAATGGGCATAAGATACACTAAATACATGAAATTGGAGAAAACGAATTCCCCAGGTGACATGTCTTAGTGAAAAAACATTCAGTCACGGAGGATCTTTTTTTTCTAACTTTGCCTAAACACCCAAGATGCGACTTCGAACAACATGATAAGTAACGATGTTTTCTTCGAATGCAAGATTAGAGGTTTCACTTTCACATCAGATTATTTTAAAAATGTATTTCTTCCTTTGGGGTAGGGAAAAAGGTAAATGTCGACAAGCACATATAATTGGTAATGTGAAAATATTCCGTCATTTCTCCAGTTGTTGCGAAATTGAAAATTTAAGGCTGTAAAAATCACTTGGGAGGAAAACCATGTTCATCACTTATTCTACACAATATGGCTGGACAAGAAATTTGATACATTTGGAGCTTTAGCATGAGTATTGCCAGAAATTGTCAGCGAATGACTTAAAGTGTCCATGTATTTCTTTGAATAGCCTATATTTATGGTCATTAAAAGACAATATGGTACACTCCTGTCCATATACATTTTGGAAGATTGTTAAAGTAATGTGAAAGAGGCATCAAAATATGACCATACCTAGTGGGAACTTCCATATACATTTTTCAAGATTGTTAAAGTAATGTCAAGATGAGGATTAAAATATGGCCATAACTAGTGGGAACTTGCCAATATAAAGTTAGAGCATATATATACTCTGTAGTTAATTCTCAGACATTAAAAAACAGGTTGACTTTTTATTTGTAGACGTACAGCACCATTTAAAAAAATTCTCAGAATGCCAAGGATTAAATCTTGTGTGTTCAGTTTAATTTCTGTGGCTTAATACTGCGGCTGTTTCTGCATACAAAATTCACGCAGAGGTAATCACTCATCGCTCTAAAAAACACACCAAGGTGTCGACTTATAAGCTATGGGAGATAGTTTTTTTTTTCCATAAGTAAATTGAAATTCTGGATTCTTTGACTCGCTCAAAGTTGGATTTCTGTTGCAACTCTTCCGTATTCAATTTCCAAGAGAGATTGAGAGAGCGAGAAACCGAACAAGAAAATGCAAATTCTCAGCTCCATTCATGAATTCCCCTCTCTCCCTTCTTCTTGTGCTTTTGTGCATTTTATACTCTAGCTCTACTAATCTTGAAGAGCACTTTCTTTGCACCAACGTTTCACGCGTATTTGAATGACAAAATAACAAAAAAAAGTGAATCCGCACTTATTTATCTTCTACAGCACATGTCAAGATTTAAGCCGCGAAAAAGTACCTTGGTATTAAGGCTTTCTTCTTTTCTTCTGCAATTATTTCAAATTCTAACCTAAATGTCTGAGAAGTCGTACCAATGAAACAAACAATAATAATGAACGCTAGATTAAGCTGTGTAAACTTAGTTTTACTCTGTATTTTGCCATGCAATTGGATTAACCAGTATTGTGGATCACGGTTAATTGGAAGATATCTCAACTGGAACACTGGACCGATAAAGGAAAATTTACACACACAAGTTACGTACCCGTTTAGTTCAGTGAAGAAAAATAGCTTTTCCTTTCTAGCATATTGACGTTTTTAAGAATTCTGTTAAAAGCATTTACACACGTCTGGGGCAGTGACGTTCGTGTCTCCGTCAATTTTGACAATGGACTTAGAAGGAACTGACATATGACTGATGCATGTGGTTAAATGAACATTTAACCTGCTATTCCAATTCCGTCAAGTTTTATAGGTCAGATATCATATGCAGAAAATATTATGCAACATTTATTTCATCCAACTGCCTTTAATGCCCTCTTGCATTATGTGAAGTCACTATTTTGATATAACGCAACAACTATTTTATCTTTACAATCTTCATTTTCATCGTAAAATTCAACATTATAATGCCTGTACCTTCAAATTCTTTACAGTTCCTAACCTTATACCCTTCTGTCATGGCTTCGTATTCATGTCAATTCAATTTCTGTAGCCTACAGTCAGCACCAAGATAAGGCAGATTCGATTATAGGACGTAAAATGTAGGAGTGGCCCAAACATAGGCCTACACTTTTCAGTAAATGTGTTTTACCAAGAAATAAATTGGATTTTCTTGGTTCCTCAATAATGAATAATATTCCTCGATATTTTCTATTAGATTTTTGGATGCCTAATTCATATTAAACAGCATCTTGAACCAAATACAATGGCAATTTGCTCGTTTTGGTTTCGGTCTTTAAGATGTGTCCCAAATAACAGAATTTCAAAAACCAACCAGAATTCACCATCTTTCCTCAAAAAGCTTCAAAACACAAGTTTGCATCTCTAAAAGAAAGCATTTCCTGAAGACATTGAAACTTGGCCTTTCCGTTTGAAACACATGACCCAATTCACTGACCGCCCACTCCGTTTACGGTTCAATTACTGGTCCAATATTATTTCCAACGACAGTTTACTGTTTTTGCCGAACACTCATTAAAGCCGGTGAAGCGTTCACTGGCGTACCATTTCGACCAATGAACATGACCACTATAGGCCTTCAGGACATCTACCAATAATGCGACCGCAGATAATACAATTATTAAAGAACATATTCTTTCATAGCATACAACAAGATGAAAGTACAACCATTCTTATTATAAGTTCCATAAGGTCCTGACGCTAAGTTCACGACATGAAAGTCAACACCGTTGAAACACCTAATTTGATATTGCACCGGACGAAAGCGTCGAGCTACGCATCATGACTAAACAAAACGTCGTAAATGCACGGATTTATTGTGACATTTCAAATATGAAACAATAAAATTAACAAGATGAAATTGGAAAGAGTTGGCTAATCCTATATAACGCTGTATAATAGTCTAGCACAAAAAGCAATTTCGTAATTTTCTTTTACCAAAATTAAGCTATCTACGACATAAAACTATAAGAAGTGAAATACAGACTACACTGTATCTTCGCATTATATAGTTAAAACTTTACATGTATGTAGACCATTCCTAGGTTATGTGACCTACATATGTAACTAAGTTTAATATGGCCGATAGGTAGTTATTCAAAAAAGATTAATAAGGTCTATATGACTATATATATATTGCGATTCCAATGCTAAATATGATACTTCCATGAATATATTATAGGGTGGTCCTTATTTTGAAGTTTTTGAAAACTGGAGTGGGTACGTTTGGAATCTTTTCAATTATGATAAAATGCATTTTCTTGTGGTAAAATTAGGTTAATTTCTAATTACATCTACAGTGGGGATGTCCATCGTGGCTTAAATTATAAGCTGAGGCCTAAAGACATAACACTACATGGTACAAACAGTGCAAGTCTATAAATGTACAGATAGTTTATTTCCCACACGAGACACGTTTCCTTAACTTCGTCTTTAAATAACTTTTTAAATTTCCGCAGTCTTCAAACATGAACTTTGTTGAGGAAGTTCATGCTCTTGCTTTCAAAAAAAATTGAACGAAAAGAAATCAACGTTCAATCCCAATCGCTAGTCTCTGTTCATTCCAGTCATTCTAAGGCATTGATTTCGTTACATTTGTTTCATGAATATGAATTAGTCAATTTCTGACATCGGACAGCTTGTGCAATGCGATGCGGGTTAACTAGTGACAGAAAGAATCTAATTACTGCCGGCTCTCGATCGGATGAGCAACGAAAAAAAGTTTCTTTGTGCTGTTTCTGAACATACCATCATTGCATAAGATTTCAACTCGCAGTTAAACAACCCATCTTAAAAGTTAATAAAAGAAATATTGACATAAATCAGAATTGAATTGACCTGCTCTCTTTCTGTATGTTACGGCAGAATTAGCCACCAAAACAAGTTACATTTATAAATAGAATTTAGGAACCTGATTACATTCCGTGTTTTACTTGTTCAATTTTATTGAGTTTGCACAGTTATGCCATATATGAGAAAACATGGATGATATAGAATCGACCATAGAATGGCAACTGTAATTGTACATGGCGATTCAAATGTTTTATCGAGAAACTATTTTTGATTTTTTTGTTCCTCAATAATGAATTATATTGCTTCATATTTCCTATTAGATTTATCATTTTTCTCATTTCGGATCCTCAGAAAATTTCAATTTAGACCAAGAAAGAGGATATTACAGTAATATTGGAATACGAGACAGCCGGAACTGAAGGAGTACTCATGATCGTTTGGAAAATGTATGTAGTTTTTTACACAAAAATGCACTACAATTAATTTGGTTGGTTGAGTAGAGTTTACTGACCACATGTCAACTAAAGCTAATTTACAAAATGAAAAATTAGAGGCAACTGTTTTATTTCTCAAACAAATAGTTTAAAAAAATTGTTTTGAAATCAGGTATTTACTTTTGAACCACTCTGAATATTTATGGAATTTTTGTTAAGCTTTTGATGTACTTTATAATATCTAGATACGAGTTTCATTTTATCGTCATGACGTCTGTTTAAATGATACGTATGCGTATCTGTACTTAAAAGAAAGCAAAATAACAAATTCGAGACTTCGATGGAATAAGAGCAGGATTAGTTCCTCTAACCAAATAATTAAAAAAAAAAGTTCAATGAGAAATTTTCCGTCTTTAACAGCTTGCACAGAAATTAAGGATTTAAATTCAAGCTTTTTTTAACGTCTTATAATGAAATTCATTTACACGTTGCTAAGTTTGCTACTAGTCTTAGCTTAGCACCAAATTTAAGAAAGTTTCAATGCATATTCCAGCAAATGGAGGCAGTTTTGAGGTTTTATTTTTTATTTTGTTTGTTTGGATACCGTTTAAAACTAGTTTCTCTCGTCTGTCACGTATATACTAAAACAGACCGTTGAAAAAGTATATAAAACAAACTGTTATGTTGTTACATGTGAAAAACCTAAATGATGCAAAGCACTAACGCCAATAAAAGCAATTTTTTTTTCATAAAAGGACTTCCTCAACATGAAAGCTAAAGTACGAAGCCGTTGCTCAAAATGTTCACAAGTTTTATTTCTCAACTGTAAAATGGCACCAACATTTCATTAACGTAAATTGGATTTTCTAAAAATGGCGACTTGCTTGTATAAATATATACAGTGTAGGCTGTGTAGCTTGCACTGGGTTATGTACATCTAAAATGGTAGTGCTAAATCATAAAAGAGTTACCTTAAGTGACGTCACGCATTATGGAGGGATGGATTTGAGTAACGTTTTTCTTTGAGAACACGTACCATTTGTAAAGGAAATTAATACATAACTTATAAAATTGAAAATTATATTTCAGGTTTAAATATCTGTGATTATCATTCTCTTCATACCTTGCAATTTTGTATATAATATCAAAGTTAAACTTAAGAATTGTTGCTTTCTAAATTAGGGATTTTTAAACTATAAACTGAATGGTTTTCAATTTATAGTTGAAAACAGATTTGCATAAGTTCTAACCAGTCGAAATGTGTATGGGCGCATGCTATAGTTTTAATCCAAATCTGTTTTCAACAAGGTTATCCATTTCGTGACAACGGCTGATTATTATGAATTACGTTTCAAATTCATGAAATGTTCAAAATTGGAATTGTCACCCAACTGTTTTTTGAAAAAGCGTTTTTTATTCGGATTTCTAAGATGATCTGATATAATAAGAAACCGATAACTAATTTAAGCCTGAATGAGATATGATGATCCTAAAAGGAAAATTCTCACAGAATCTCTGATATAAAATCTAAAGTATGTTTTTGTGTAGAATTAAATATGATTATAAAAAGTTTTTTTCAGCATAAAAAACACCAGTAAGTACGGCCATGCAGTTGCAGTCCCATTTGCATTTTATGTGAAAAAGCGGGGTTAAAAATCAAATATGCAGTCTAAATTTTAGCAAGATTTAATTTAACCGGCTATAAAAGTCACATAGCACTTGAAACGAGTGTTAAAAAACAACAGCAGCATCTAAACGTCGGCTTTCGTTTAACATTTCAGGTAACAGGACTTGACGTTTCGCAAACTAAAATGTCAAATAAAGAGTTTTAGCAGTCTTCAACAGGACGCTCGCTACAAGTATCAAGTATGCAGATTCGCAAATGAAGCTTAACACATAATCGAAGTTAATTTGCATGTGCTTTGGATTAATGAGCTGTTTCATCAAATTATCCGCGAGAAAACGACACCTGTCCTCCTCTTCTCTCATCAGCTTCCCTGACGACTTTTTCAACTAATGCCTAAATTAATCGGCGTAAAATACTAATTAAATTACTTCGTCCTGGTAAACATTAAACTGTATTATTAGCAGAAATAATTTCAGAGAAGGTTGACAGCAATGAAGAAAGTGCTGCGAAATTAACATCTGCTCATATTTTTTTTTTATCATTTTTAAACAAAACGTGCCGCTTATATATCGAATTCGGATAGACTAACTTCATATTCAAACAACAACACTACAATAGTTGATTGCTTCGTTCTCAGATGAATGATTTGGTCGATTAATCCTTTGATGTGCATGGACCACTTAGCTATAGCAATTATTACATAGTTTCATTAACCCACATGGGAAAAATGTACCCTTTCAATATAATTTACAAACTTAAATGTGTTACTTAACACGAAATTTAGTTCAATAAGTTGTTTACTGCGGCTCCAATACGTGTGCTTTGAATATAAAATTGCCTAATATATTTAAAACCAAGTAATTGAAAATGCTTTAACAGCATATATATATATATATATATATATACTTGTATATGACGTAGCGCTGTATGTATAAAGTTAGATATTTTACTGATACGCGAAATACCTGGCAATTTACTGAAAAAGCTTCCATAAGTGAATAGTTTGCACTAACCAAATTGATAATTACTTATTCTGCTTTCACGCATGCTCAAACATCAGCCTTTTCAGTACGCTTCTAGGTTTCGTAACGTTTAATTAACATGGAATGTCGGGCCAATCAAATTTTAATGAACGAATTTCATTTTAAGCCTATACAAGCTCCTCGATTTAGGCATTTTTAGTAAAAGTCAGGTGAACTGTAAACATAAACGTATAAACTAATGCCAGCTGGCAAAGAAACTAAAAAGTCATGTGAAGATGAAAAGTTGAAAATATACTTATGTGTACATTTCGCCAATATCAACTGTTGCAAGTCAAAGGAAAGTTTTTCAAGGTAAAAAACACCAAAAAAGTCATTCCTAAAACATGAATACATATCAAGTTACAGAAAACGAGAATATTTGTACGTTTTTAATTTGTAGTTAGTAAATTCTAGCATAATTTTTTATGCCAACTAATTTAATCATTTTCTTGTATTAAATTAGTTCATGAAAAACAAGCTTTTAAAAGAAAAGCTTATTGAACAACTTGATTGCGTTATGTCATAACGTGGAACAATCTTACGTTAGTTTAGTTAAGGAACTGCTGGTTTTCCACACACACATATACACGAAAAAACTAAAAATTGTTGTCTAAAGCATTATTCCCATTCTAGTAAAGAATTATTAATGACAACAAGCGAAACAAACTGTTTTAAGAAGTAGCCCGGCATACGTTTTATCTCTAGGGAACCATAAGATTGTTTCGAACACATTTTCAGTAACAATATATAATGTATCAAAACTCCAATACATCTAGCTTTTCTTTCCATTTAGGAGAGATAAAATGCATTTAAGTTACGTTAGGACCTTGCACTGCAACAGCTTTTATCCCATTTTTCGTCGTAATGACTCAAAAGCAGTTTGAAACATCGACTTTTGGCTAATTAAACAACCTTTTACAACTTTTTATTAACAATTATCACCTAAAACCTTCCGCTTCCAGGCACTTCCATCATCATATAAGTAACCGCATGAAGATTTCATCTAAAATATAGATTCTTCTTCATATATTCCCATATGGAATAGAAGATGCTGGTGGATTTTCTTTTTTTTATACTAAATTCGTACGGCTGCAACGTTTCAATTATTTATGATTGCACTTTTATATAATACAAAATATAAAAAATTATTTTGCAAAGCATGTTTTTTTTTTCAATGAAGAAGCAATTCAGTGCTACAAAAACTACTTAAAAATAGTTATTCACAATACAATTTATTTTTTTCGAAAAATAATAAGCCTCGTTATTGTTTATGTTAGAAAATGTTACGGTATTTTTAAACACTGGTATTAGATTCATTTCAATCAACGCAGACGTACATACGGTACATTGTTGAGTATTTTTTAGTTTTATGTTACATACCACATGCCTGCTTAGGGCAAACAGTACGCGGAAACACAAATACCGTCTGGTTTGTATGTATGTTCAAATTTCACTCGAAGTCGAAACTAAATCCGTGCAACATGTGTATATCCCCACTAATTATAACGAGTTACAAAATTCTAAATCATGTACAACAATTAGCAGGGTCCTGGACGTACACTTTTAATAGCCGTAGTACAGTTGCTATGGTAACCGCAAATAATTCCATGTCACCGCAACGCCCTTAGCGGAATACTTTTGCGTGTTTTGGGATGGGGGAAATGTTTTTAGTGCAAAGTTCTGAAATTAATTATATATAGGGCATGTATGCGTGCATTAATTTTGGATAACCAAAGGCAATGTAGCTACGTATACATGTCTTCCACCAAAATCCAAAAATAAAAACATAAGTCAAGTAATGTGGCGTCAACTGGAACATTTTGGCATGTATTCAATTGATTCTGAAGCTAGACGTTTTCCCAAGAACTACTTGAAACAAAGCAGTAGTATAAACGATGGGTTTTTTATGAGAACACAAAACTTTAAAAAAAAGTGACGAATGATGGGTGAGTTCTAGACAAACACCGTTTGTTCTGTTTCAGAAGCTCAAACACTATCAATTCTTGAACGTACCAGGGTAATTGTTTAATCAAAGCATTACCAAACAACCATGTGCCAAAACTGACCGCGAGTGACTAGATTCAATCCTGGAATGATGAACGCATGCGCGGTATACGATTTTTAGAGCCATTTAGTTATGCTATCAAGCACAAATTTCAGTTATGGCCCATGAAACAAACTACTTTATATGATGCGTTAAAAAATCTACAATAAATGGCCCAAGACTGAAGATCTCAGTCGGATACGTACAATGTATTTATCCAATTTGTGGCAATTCTGGAATGTTAGACCATGGAATGTCATGGAAGTGATCCCCATTTGAAGTTGGAC
This sequence comes from Julus scandinavius, assembly GCA_034696685.1. NCBI lineage: Eukaryota > Metazoa > Arthropoda > Diplopoda > Julida > Julidae > Julus > Julus scandinavius. The sequence continues at coordinate 850 of JAQGAE010000495.1, read as the reverse complement.
ACTATGCATATATAATATGTGGCTTAGTTTTGTAAGTTGCCTTTGCTAATTAGTAATTTACAGATTTTGCACTGCTATTTGAGATGGGACAGTATCGCAGACCACATCCAATGAGAAAAATTCCATAATTTGGGTTATAAGCAAGAAACCTTTATCCAAATCTAAACATCTCTTGCGAGAATGTTTGGGCTCTAATTTAGATTTTTACTTGTATTGGTCTATTGCGAGCAAGTCTAATTGCAAATCCACAATTTATGGCATTCTTGCCTGCTCATTAAACATGCTGAATTCTACCTTAGCTCTTGTGGTTTTAAGTCCAAGGATTCAAGAACGTTAGAAACGCTGCCCTATACATACATACACTCAGGAATGAACTGGCCAATAGGGACCCCAAGAAATCTCCCGGTACGCCCTCCACTAGAGAGAATTAACAGGGGCATTACAGTGGCGTAGTGAAAGGGACCAGCAAATAATCCAACAAATCCATTTTAATAAAATGGATTTGTTGGATTATATATAAAACTCATTATTGTTGAAACTTGATAAGTACACTTACTTTAATAAACAATACAATCAACGTTGTTTTGCCCTGGGCGCCAAATATCCTAGCTACGCCACTGGGGCACTATAGCGCGCCCTCTTTTAGTCTACGTTCATTTTTTAATCCATCCTGAAGTAGAAGTATACATACTTTAAAAGTTCCATTGAATTTTATCCATTGGCAGGAGCCACAAATTTACACAAATATAACATTTTTGAAAAGTTAATAAGCTATGACTTAGGGCCGGTTGCACCAACAAAGGTTAAATAAAAGGTTAGCTAACCTGAGGTTATATAAAACCACGAGTTA
>JAQGAE010000494.1:0-35475 GCA_034696685.1 Julus scandinavius | reverse complement strand
TGGGGCTGATTTTCAAATGCATTTTTAGGGCTTTTTGGAGCCGTTTATCCGGATTTTTCTTGCAGAATCTGACTCGTAATAACCTGTACTATCCATATCTGCAAGAAAAACCCGCAATTTCAAAATTCGACTTTCCACCCTGCCACAGCAGAGCTTCGCTGAATACCCACGCCCGGATGTGAGGAGCCGCCGATGCCCCCCACAATGGGGATTCCAATGAAGGAGTCTTACCCGCTTCCGGATGTGTACCAGGTCTACATCACCCAATATGCAGTACCGATCCTGAGCTGAACATTGCTTTTAGGTATGATGAAAAATAAATGTTTTAAAAACGTACATTTTTCAAACTCATTGTAAAGAGTGTATTTTTGTAACAATTTTAGAAATATATTAATTTTAAATTTGCACGCAGTCTATTGGTGTCCATGGTTATCTTGCTATCAGCAAGATGGCATAAAATCCATCGATATAAATTACTAAATTATTAAACTTATAAAAGTTTATCTTCGAATAATGTTGCATATGTTAGGAACGAAATGTCTTACGCATATATAATTGTGGAAAAATGTAAATAAAATGTTGGAAAAGTGGATATTTCAGCTTAAAATTTGCCTTTTCTAACTTAGATTTTGATGAAAAATCGAGTTTTTTAATTTGGATTTTTGGATGATCTATTACATGAAACAACTTTCCTAAATCCTACATTTGAAATTGTTATATTTTAAAAAGTTATTGCGCTTCTCAATGAGGTTTATCCATAATTCTTATCAAAATGCGCTGTATTTCTGTTAATTCTTGTTCAATTTTTTTTAATACTTACAATCATTTCGTTAACGATGATTCATACTTATCAAATGAAGCAATGATGCCAGCCACACAGCAAATGAATTTGGCCAATCCTCGCTACCCATCTTGCAACAAAATAACCCAACATTCCAAATAATTTTATGCAAATCTGTATATGCCAATTTCAGACATACATACCTATCATCCATCTTAAGCGAACTCCTCAGAAGTTTCTCCGAAATTATTTTTAAAAATCGGGTTTAATTTTTTAAACATGCCGATTACTAATCAATACTACATAAATAGAAATTAAACATGTTACTAAGTGTATTATTTTATTATTAATATTATTTTTCATAAACTCCGGATTAACTAGTTCTCTCCCTTACGTTAACCAAGCAACTTCCGGTCCCAACTAGGACAGATAAGAAGGATTCTACTGTATAGTTTAAAATAAAAACTTGTAGCAACAGATTTCAAGACAGGATAGCGTTTATTACTTACTACTCGGCGGTAACAGATCTACTTCGTCCATTTTCCCATTTGGAACTCATTACGTAGCACAGATCAATGGAAATTGAGTTTTAAAGACTTTTCTTGTCTTTCCACGTATCAGCCTATTTGGAAAATGGGCAAAGAACCATTTTGTCATCGGAGAGATGGAATGAGCAACAAATGAAGTCGTAAATAGGCAGACCAGCAACTGCAAATCTCCGATTATCATCGTCTATTCTGTTCCGGCCGAGGACTAGTTTGACCTGTTGGAATTTGACGGCTTACGAAACTGCTTCCGTTTCAGCTTTGGTTGACTATATATATTATGAATTACAAAAAAGTGGCAGCTAAAAATGGCGTGATTCAATACCTATGAAGGAGAATCGATAAATTGGGTTCGTCTCACAAAACATTTCCTTCTAGATTTTTTTGCCAGACCCGGTTAGAGGGCTCTACAGTCCGACTGTACTTCGCAAGTTATTTGACGATCCTGAAATCCAATTACAAAAATTACGAAATTGGTAATTTTTAAAAAAACTAAAAATACTGGAAAAATATTTAAAAAAACTTGGTGTTACCATGCAGATGCAGTGAGAGCACTGGTCAATTGTCCATTTTTCTCCTTTTTTTCTTTTGCGGCCGCCTTTGGCAGTACACCCGGTGTCCACATTTCGCCCGCCTTTTGGACATCTTCGCTTTAGTCTGTTTATCTGTAAAGAAACGTCAATATATCAGCAGGTGGCAAAACTGTGAATGTGAAGGTTATTTATACAGGGTAAATTTGTGATTGTAGAAATCCGACTGTGAAAGTTGGACAAATAGCACCACCACCATCTTACAATTTTACCTGCTAAGAATTTCTGCTCAGAACACAGCTGCTTACCTCTGCCGTCAGTTGGTGAACAGTGTTGCCTAGTGTCTGAACTATCTCTTCGATGCCCTCCAGCCGCTCTTCGTTGGCGTCCATGACATCATCCGATAAACCTTTAGCCTCATTGAAAGAAGATTCAACCTCGTCTGGGGAAATCTGCCTCTTGGGCCAATCTGATACGTAGCTGTATTCGTCTACTTGACGGCGACTTCGACTGACCTTAGGAGTATGACTGCAACCTGCAACACAATTTGACGATATAAAAGTTAGTCAGTTTTCCAAAACGCGGTTGGTTCGTGTTGAAGGGAGAACAAATTCCTACTTTGGCAGCATTCACGCCATGGGCCGAGATCAACTTTAGGTACGCTTTCACATGACACGTAGCCAGAAGGTTGCTTGTTGGCCAAGGTGAAAACGTCCATCGTGATGTTTGTAATGTTGTCGCCATTGTCGCACAGTACGCGGGCCAGAGACGATATCTTCACCTGAGCCAACTGCTCAGGTTTGAACACATCAGGGTTTTCGTAATAAAATCTGAAATTGAAAAATCAGAAAGTTAAAAAATGTAAACAGAATCAAGTACCAATTATTGCCAATTTGAGATATTTGCAAATTGATTGTGGTGTTGTGTAAATACTCCAAGTACAAGGTAATGTGCAATCACAAGATTGTCCTGAAAGACCAAGAACCCTTCGATTCAAACCCCAATTTCTGATGCAACTACCTACCTGTCACCATCTCTTAATCGCCGAAACTGGTCCACAAGGATGCATAGAAAAGTGGGTCCCACCTTGGCTCCCTCGACCACGTCCTCACTGACGCCTCCGACCCAGAGGTCGATATTGCCTAAAACAGAGGCAAACGTCGCTGGATAAGCAAAGCCCGAAAAGCTGTAGGGCATTAAGTGGCAAGGATTAAGGAGTTACCTGGGTGGCCATAGAGGTTCTTCAGCTTGTTCCTCAACGTCAGGTTGCCGATCTCCGGCTGGAGGTCGCGGAATGTGTGGGCCACGGTCAGGTTGCACCAGCGTCGGTACTCGTTGTAGGAGGGCAGGCCGTGATCGCGGCCACGCTGAATATTGATGGCAGCCAGGTCAAGTGGCACATGGTTCACCTGCCTGAAGAGCTGTTCGGTCAGCTCGCTGTTCAGCAGCTGATCAGGCATTTTCAGCTTGGTGGGCGTTGCATATAGGCCACGCAGCAAGGGGTCGATGCCACCTTCCTCCAGGATGCGGAATGGTGAAAAGAAAGCATTGCGCAAGTGGATGTGGCCCTGGGGGATGGGCTGGTAGGTGGCGTTGAGCCGATGGAGAATTGGGTTGATAAGGGTGTGGCCAAAACGCAGGGCAGCAGTGGCAAACTCATTGGAAATACCAGCTTCTACAGTTGGGTCATAGCCCCGATAGGGCCCAAGCATCTCCATGCCCTTTGGACCCAGGACGCTAGGCAACCAGTGGGCATATGTGATGTGTTGCATTTTAGCACCCACCAGTTTCCTAGCCTCCTGGTAAACGCGTTCGTCGTCCCATTGCCCATTGAGACCTTTGAGCTGGGCAGCAAGTCTGTTGTGCTCACGGAACCACACCGTGTGAATGGCGATAAGGGCAAGCTGTTCGTTGACCCGGATGTCCCCAGCCACAAAGCAGCCTACGCCGCTTTCCCGAGTATCGCGGCGGCAGTCCACCGGCCAATTTTCGTTAAAGGGCAGCAGGTGCTTGCCGGGGACAGAGAGTGTGCCGGAGCGCAGGAAACCATCAGGCTCTGTGCCCCGTTGCCTCAGGTGCAGGGCCTCGGCCTGGCTGCTGCCATAGACCTGCGAGCCATCGATGTAGGCGGTGAGCACGTTGAGCTGATCGCGGGAGCCCGCCCGCCCATAGAGCACGGAGGTGGCGCCTGAGCCGCAAGCTGGGCTGGTGCGCACAAACTCCATGCAGCGCCGTGTGGTAATGCGTGGGTCGTCGTCTGGAATGGGGATGGGAAAGCAAGGTGGCGCATTGGAGCAGCTGAACTGGCAGTTGGTGCCTTCCAAAAAGCTCTCCGTGCTTATGGTGGGTGGCGCCAGGTCCAGGTCATGATCCAAAAACTGGCCCCACTGCATCAGCATGTGAGTAAAGTCATTGGCTGGCGTGATGGCGTTTGCCCGGATCACAGTGTTCGTGATCTGGCGAGCAGCAGGGAGCTGAAAGCCATTGAAGAATAGCCCGGGTGTCCAGCCTGTCAAATTAACAAAGAAGATTTTCAGTAAGATGGGTAGTAAGAGTCATGATTTTACACATTGCCATTGGTAGATGGGGAATACGACAAAAAGATTAGATTTGATCATTTAGCATAAAAATGCTAAATGGAAAAAATTTTTAAACGTTTATTCAAAAGTGTGCAATTTTATACGAGTTTCTTTCATATAACTGCAAAATTACTGGAAAAAGGGAGAAGAAAATGTGCAACAAAGTTACAAACCAATAGGCGTGTTGAAGCCATTTTCGTAAACAGGATTAAGTAGACGCCGAAGAGCAGTTTCCGATGCTCCCCATAGCGGATGCTGCAAGTTGTTACATGTGGCGTCGAACGTGCGATACTTGGAGTGGAAGCACCAATCAGAGCAATCGGGGGTCTTACGGTGGGTCAGACAGCCAGACAAATTGGCCATCAGCCAGATGTTTTCCTCGGAAAGCTCCAGATCTACCACGGCGGACATGTCTGTAGGAAAGATACGGATAGGATAAGTTCACCTAGTTGAAATTTCACAGAATCTAGGAAAGAAGCCGAACATTACTTGCCTGACGTCAGATTGAAAGTGTGTCCTTCTCTCACATATTGCCGGACGAACAGCAGGGCCCGTTCGTATACTTCAGCAGCGCGGATTGAGCTTTGGACGTGTGGCGCGGGGAATCGAATCAATCTGTTCATTAAGTTTAGGATATTCAGCGATATTTTATGTAATAGAATTCGGGACATTTTAAGATAATCTTTGGCGATCTCAAAACTTTTTCACCTCAAGTAGGCTATGGCTAGATTCTAAACCTCGACACAAGTTTTATGAGAATTTTTAATTTATAATTTTTTAGAATGGGAATTCAATAATTTCACAAGATTAGGAAATATACAATAAAATTTAAAATTATATTTTCTGAGAACCAGTAATATCAAGGGTGGTTAAACTGAACTTAACGGATTTTTATATTATTTTGGAGAAATTTATGAAAAAAAGTATGTCGTTACCTCATGAGGTCAGCAGGTCCTTCGGGGGATCTATTGGCTTCAAACAGGTTGCGCAATGTGCTGTTAACCGCCTTGCCAATAATGCGATTGGCCTGCTCTACCGACTGTCGGATGTCCGCATCACTGAGGCCACCAAAACCACCAGTGGTCTGAGGGATACCTTGAGATGCACGTCCTGGATCCACACAAAAAATACAATAACTAAGGACAAACCAACTACAGATATTTTAGTTCAACAATAAAACATAATTCAAATTTGCTGGAAAATTCCACATTAAATATTATCCTACATATCAGTTTCATAATTTCTTTAATCATATGCATCAGAGGTAAGTGGATCGCCACAGCTTTTACCATTCGATGTTACATTTCCTAAAATGGCAAGAGTAGGAATGGTACCTCCTAGTGAGAGACTAAGTGGCTACTTACGTTCAATGGACAAAAAAGCTGCCGTGGTGGCCACTCCCAAGTCATTCTCGGCTTGGCACTCATATTGGCCATGGTCGCTCTCGACGACATTGTTGATGATCAACGTTCCATCGGTGTCGATACGGAAACTTAAACCATTCTCCACTGGCGCTCCATCATGGCGCCATGACACCTTCGGCGTGGGGTTGCCTGTCGCTCCACAGGCGAACTTGGCAGTGCCACCAACGGCAATGTTTACGTTCCGTGGCAGCTCTACGAAAGTGGGTGCCGCTGAAAAACAAACAAACAAATTTTCATTCATATTTTTAGAAAAAACATTTTTTTCTGAACATAGTGATGAGATTTATTGTTAAACTCAACTTGTTGCAAATCATGAACAACACAAGTGATTATTCCCTAGATATGCACATTGCTAATGTCAAAACTGCCCTTACCTCTGTCCTGAATGATGAGGTCAGCGCCGGCATCGCTGGTTCCAGCTATGTTCTGCGCCCTGCACAAGTAGGTAGTCTGGTCGCTCTTCTCGACGTTCCTGATGTACACGCGGGTTCCGCCACCCGAGATGCTGATGCGACTGTTGGCAGTGAGAACCTGACCTGACCAGAGGAATCGAGTTAGTGGTTATTTGACCTCCGACCTGCTGGTCACCGAGGCTTCTCCTTTCTCGTAGGATGCGTACCTTTACGAATCCACGTGATGGTCGGGAATGGGTCGCCGTCTACGCGGCAGTAAAATACGGCGTCGTCCCCGATTTCCACAATCTGATCGATGGGAGCTTCCAACACCGTGGGAGGTGCTAATAAAAAGTAAACGCGAAAAATTACCGTTTAGGGACCGACTGGGATTCTGAGTAATCAATTTTAAATACAGTGGACCCTCGCTAAAACACGGGTTTCGGGCAGTATTGTAGACCTGCTTTATATGCCAAACCTGTACTATTTTTTGTATAGGTGAATCACTAGGTCCCCCATGTTATATCCCGAATCCACTGTAATCAATCCTTAAACTGTTAAATTTTAAAGTTCGCAGAAAGAAGCAAGATTCGAAATGAAAAATCTATTTTTATTCTGAAACAGCCTCAATTTCGTCAGATTTCTTAACTTCATTATTTCAATTAGTGTTCAAGAATGTAAAACCGGGCCATTATTAACTGTAAGAGATCTTATTACCTTGTATGGTTACTGTTGCCGAAGCCGAAATCAGGCCATTAGCGTTTGTTGCAGTGCATCGATACGTCCCGCCATCCTGCTTTTGCGCGTTGCTTATTCTTAGGCGATTGTTAACTTCTGCCGAAATCTACAAATGAAAATGGCAATAGAATTAACTATTTTGCCATCGGAACAATCTATATTTAGATGAAAAACTTCCTTATTCCTTAAAATCAAGATAAAGCGCCCACGCCACTTGCACTAGCAGTGCAAAACTGCTATTGATATGTTGACGTTAAACAATGTTTACATACCTCTCGCATGAATCACCCACCACGATCCATTTAAAACTTGAATACGCTTGAAAAAAATGCCAAAGAAAAATCGCCTTTAATTACCAGAGTCCTGAATGTATCCGTAATGGGTAGATCATTGCGAGTCCAAAGGATAGTGGGCTTGGGATCCCCAACGGCCTGACACTCAAGTGAAAATGTGCTGCCATTGTTCACGGTTTGATCCCTTGGTTGGATTGTAAATTCCGGGGGCTGAGATGCTGAAAATTTAATGAAAACATAGTTTTCCATATAACTGCTGCTAATTTCACGAATTTGACATGTCATTTATATTAACGTTACCTCGATTTATGACTGGTGCTCTGTTAGAATCTAATATGATGTTGTTGTTGTTGTTGTTGTTGCTACTGCTATATGCATTATATCTTAAAGAGCTGCGCTGATCTGAAAATTAAAATTAAATTTATATTAGTTATTTATAGTCCATATACGTTTGGTTTGTTCGTTTATTTTTGAGTTGAGTGATTTTCAAAACATCACTGTTTAATTGTATTTTGGATAAAACCACAATTTATATTATGCATTAATATGAGAAAAGAAAGTTAACAAACTGTATCCTTCATTAAAGGTATATTTTCCCACATCAGTTCAGTGGTGGACAAATTCTGATGTGTACATTTCTTGGCCTGTGTCCATCTGGGCATCAAGTAGTTACTTGTAAAGCTTATCCGCGCATTTTGAAAGATTTTTAAAAATCCTAATCCTACCTTCATCCCTGGCCTGCCGTTTCATCTTTGCCTTTCTGGACTTCACCTCTCCCAGGGAATTCTTGGCCATGCACTCGTACACCCCTTGGTCGCTCTCCTGCGCATCCTCGATCATCAGCGTGCCGTCCTCCAGCTTGCTGAAGCGTTCCGACTGGAAGGTGTATCCAGGGGGAATTTCGTTGCTATTTTAAAAGAAACGAATTTAAACAATGTTTCGCAGATTTACCACCTCCTGCAATTTTTGCTTACTTGTCCCGCAGCCAAATGATATCCGGCTGAGGATCCCCTGCCGCCTTACACGAGAAGTAGACAGTGCCGCCAGATGTCAGTTCGACATCGTTGGGCTCTTCCATCAGCACCGGCTTCTCTAATATGGGAAACACATGTTATACTGGTTTGTAATTTATCGATACCACTATAAAAGGGAACCAAAAACCCCCTACTCGGCAAGCAAAAATTTTTTGACATACATGTATTTGTGTTTATTATTTCAATCTGGGGGCAAGTAAATTGGAAAATAAAAAGCAGATAATGGAAGTGTAGTAATGATAGTTGAGAAATATTCGAAAATGAGAAAATGGAACAAAAATTCGCTAGAAACTGTTCAAAACGCGTATGAGTCCATTTCAAGAAAGTATTGAAGACCAAATGAGGTCCAACCCCACATTATGTAATAAATGCAGAGTTACAAGTGTTCCCTATATTTTGTCCACCCCCTCAGCTTCCCTGTGTATAAGCATATGCTTTTGAAAATTCAACAGCTGCAGCAAGGCTTTAAGACTCTCTAAATATAGACATTTCTTCTAAATCTATACATACTGCAATTCAATTCAGCCATCCTGAGCGTCGTGAGGGATTTCCCTTCCAGGATCTTGGGATATTTGCAAGTGGCAGCTGCCTGGGTCGTTCCCTGAGTTTTCTTCAGCATATCGGCCAGCCATAACATTTGGCAGTCGCAGACTAGTGCGTTTGAATCCAGTCGGCTGAAAAACAATGAAGCCGAGATTATCAAGTCATAGGATCAATCTTCCGGCAGGAATCCATAAAATCTAAAAATCCTCCCAGTTTTTTGTTTATGGTTTTTTTTTGTTTGGCAAGGCCCTTATTGGTTGCCATACCAAGCAAGAGACCTATCAAACACAGTATTAAAAATATCCTTTGAAATCATTTAGAAAAACAAACTTAGTTTATACATAAATTCACAAATGAATTGTGCACATCTTTTGTCAAACACTAGTTTGGAATCTTAGTCATGGGTTCAAAGCAAATCCATCCCTTTAATTTTTTATTTTTTTTTTTGAAATATGAATATTTCTACAAAGTACCACTCCCAAGCATGGCTCTATAGAAAATTGGAAACCCTAAATATCAGTAAATTGGTTCGCTCACAGTCTACGTAGTGATGTAATATTGCGAAAGGCTCCGATTGGCACGTGCGCTAGCTTATTGTTGTGCAGAAATCTGAAAGCAATGCAAAACGAATTCCGCATTTTATGAAAAATCATGACAATGTACATTAGGACGGATGCTCAGCACTTTGCATTATTTTTTTGTGGAAGGTGGCCATGAGACTCGCAGATATTCTAAGGGGTTTAATTTCGGATCTGGATCAGAAGAGTTCAGGGATTCGGTTTCTCAGCTAAAATGTCATCGCTAATAGCAGTTTTTCACTTAATTTTATCTGTGGGGCAAAACATTCGGGAGTTCTCGGTACGAGTCTTTTCCTATTTTAGATCACGCTAAATGAAATATGATTTGCTCTCCGATATCCTCGGCAATAATTAATCAATGGAAGCTTGTATACGAATTTCTCCATGGTCGCCCTTGGAAAGACAAACCTCCAATTGGTTCAATTTGTTTGTGTTTTGATTGAGAAGCAGCCACTCAGCCCACCAATATCGATTACAGAACATTAAATTAATCGATGAGTTAATCAAACTGGCAAAGCGAAGAAGCTCGACACGAGGTCAGACTCAAGGCCCACACTGGTTCCCATCAGATGGATGTTTCGACCCAAATTTTCTAAATAAAACTGCGCTGAAACAGAAACAGAAGTCATGCGGGTGGATATCTGTGCCAAAAAGCAGTTTTAGGATGAGGAACTTTGGGGGAAAATGTTGGCTTTTTCCTGACCCCTTACTTACAAAAGCAAAGTATATATTACGGCAAAAAAGAAATATGGCAGCTAATGTTTTTAGAAATACATATTAGTAGAAAATAGCACACACTAAGACAACTTTCTTCGGCAGTTTTTTTTTAAATGTCAAAAATTTCCTAATTTCCTAAAAACTAGGCGATAAGCAATCTGATTTTCACATTGAGACAATAATGAAAGTCATGTATGGTCCAATGGAGATCAGCAAGATAATTTATGACAAGAGTCACTTGTCATAAATGAATGTTTCTAATTTTTAGCCACATTTTTTTAGAATTCCAGAGAATGAAGTACTTGGGAAATGTAAAGAAAATTCCATCTCATAAAAACATCTTACAATTTGGGTTCAAAGGGAAGCAGTTCAACCTGGGTACAGTTTCGGACACGAGACACCCCTTTGCCGCCAAACAAATTTGGTCATTCTGGACGATTGAAGCCTGAGAGCCAGAAGCTTAATTGTCCTGTTCGGCGGTCAATCACTTGGATCATGTCCCGGCCGATCATCCTGGTGGCTTCGGCCACGGCGATTCTGGTGCTCATCGATGGCTTGGCCATCCCGAGAGGTTCTCTTGTGGACGATGGCCAAAGGCACTCCAGGCCCTGGCGCCCTACAGCCATCGTGTGTCGGTGGATGAAGGGCTCCTTCGACTGGGGCTGCGATACACCTTTCTTCAGGGGCGGCTGGCGGATTTACCAGAAGTGGATTTATGGGGTCTCGGATTGCAACAGCTTCTGCGTGAGGAGCAATGGCTATCCCCTGGGAGGGCGTTGCAAGATGGACAACCAGAACTACGATCACAGCTCTTGGTGCGGCCAAGGGGGAGTGTGCGACTGTTACGAAGACGACGACGAGAAGGCCAAAGGTCAGTGCGAGGGAGGGGGTCGACAGAAGAGAACTTTACACAAACTGCCGTCAAATTATACACATGTTTGTTTGTATGGCTCTCATGACCTAATTCAGCACATTTATTAGTTTCTTTAAAAGCATTCATTGTCATACAAAGAATAGCAATTTAACGTTAGGTTATGCCTTTAACCTCAGTTATTCCTACTAAATAACTTAATTCCATGGTTAGTGCTAACATAGTACTAACAAAGTACTAACATAGCAGATTAATTGGGTTCCGTTGGGGTTAGAAGTTAGAAGACTGCTGCTTTAGTACAGTAATTTTCAAACTTTTCAACTCATGCGCACCACAAATTTGATATATAACCACATTTTTTTACATGTACAAAGGTTTGGTACATGGTCCATTAGTTTGGAAGTCTTTCCAATCCAATGACTTTGAAACTGACCTCCATCCGTGGCCAATGCCGTGCATCAAATTACGTATGTGCCTAATTTACTTAATTTTTTAAAAATATGTTTCCAATCGCAAGACTTGACAACGCCTCCAACAACACCTTCAACGACAACTTCGCCAACAACAACAACAACAACAACAACAACAACAACGCCGCCTCCAATGACATCTTCACTGCCAACAACACCACTAACATTATGCCTCCCCCGATTCTCGTTCAAGGCTACAATAGTCGGCTTCGGAGGACTAATATTGCTACCAAACATGACCTGTGAGCCATATCCATTGGCATCAGCGTCTCAAGAAGGATAAGAAATATGATAAAAGCATCTAGGGATCTCGAGTTTGAATGTTGTCCTCAGTGGACATCACTTTAGTAAATTTGTATATGCTTACTCCATTGGTAAGGATAAATAAAATAGGTTTTCCTAAAACATCTAATCAATATTTTAATTGATTCCCACAAAGTGCTCAGCATCATTAGTAAGAAAGAAACAAAAACGCGACTCACAGTCTCTCCAATTTGGGTAAGTTTGAAAACGTCTCAGGCAGCAAATCTTTAATTTCGTTGAAATGCAAATATCTGAATAACATTTAAGAAATATGAATTTTATATGAAATTTAAGAAAATTTTCTGAATTCTTTTAAAATAATTCGTTTGAAATAAGAAATGAACTTTATTTTTTGTACATTTAGATAAAAATTAATTTAACTTACATTTGTTCTAGTTTATTGACTCCTTGGAAGGCATTCCTCTCGATTACCTTAATGCTGTTTTTGTATAAATATCTGAAGAGAAACAAGTGGTGCATGTCAGTAAAAGTTGCCAAAGAAACATTTTCAAATCAAATTTAAAATTCATGGAAATTAAAGATTCAAAAAAGCTTAATTTTTTATAAATACATGTTTTTCAAGTTTTTTACATGTGCATGCCCTACGAATTTATTGCAAAATCGATGCACTTTATAAAATGGCATTCTCATATAAAAATAAACTGTATTAAAGGCACATTGTAGTATACTCACAAATATCGCAGCTCACCAAGGCCCTTGAAGGCGCCATCTTTAAGTCGCTTAATTACATTATTGTTTAACAACCTACAAGAAATAATGTTTACCAAGACGTTAACGACCTACCCAAAATCAAAACCAAATCATCACTTTTCTTAAAATTTGTATAATCGTCAATTGTTTGTGTTTAACAAACTATACTTTCAAAAATGTGAACGTTTTTACACATACTTACAGAGTATTTAACTTCGATGACTTCTGGAATGCGTTAGCAGGGATTTCGCTGATGTCGTTGAATCTCAGATCCCTGCAAGAAAAAGACAACAAAAAAAAGTTCAAATTTCGATTAAAATATTCATTAGTTACGCCGCCGGGCGCCATCTTGACTAATTTGCGCCCCCTCTGTTTGTCCTGGGAAAGTAGCTGAAGTGTTCTAATTGTTCACACGAATGCCATTTATTAAGTCGTAAATAAAGCGAGATTGTTAACGTTGCGACATTTTGAATTGCAAATTACATGGGCGATCCGCCCACGTACGCCAACCCGCAGACGCAACAAGGGTTTGTTCCGCCACATTGTGGCACCAGAGTTTCCGCAAACCAAAAACAATCTAGATTCTCGAAATCACCATAAACTTAGCTTTGATTAGACATGCATATCACATTGATAAAACATTGGAGCAAAGTACAGTATTTCATACAACCAGAAATTTTTATTTAAGAACTTTGGCTTTTCAAAACAAATCACTTTCTTTGACTATTTCAGATTTTACATATGTCTTGTGAAACTTTGGTACATATTGCGTTATAAGAAAACGGTCTATATATTATCGTTTGCTTCACCATCCTTGATCTCTCGTTTAATGTTGGTAAAAGTTCCCAGAGTTAATAGGCAAGAAAGTCACGAGAAAAAGCCATAAACACGAGCGTTAATTGCAAATTAAACTAAAACTTCCCCAAAAGTTCACTTTTAAGAGCTGGTTTTAAACAGGGGAATTTAAATGGAAATGAAGTCACGAAGACAAACTGCATAAAACCAAATTCTGGAGATAATACCCAGTTGGGGGTTTACATCTTTCAAAAACAAATAAGAGTCCAATGGGGTCATATAATATGAGGTGCGAAAAAGCGTGCTATAACCAGCGGTCATTTTGAAGGATGACGTCATGTTTATTTAGCAATTGTCACTGGTAATTGCAACTTTGAAACAACAATTTGGTAAAATGGATAAATCATTTACAAAACCACTACTAGCTGTGTAATTCGTGGGATCATAAAGTTAAAACCTCCAAGTTTTTGTGAAGAAAATAGAAAATCCAAATTTTCAAAAATAACAAAAATGCTTATTTTTCGATAAATAAGTCTCATGGACATTGACTATTTTTATACATATTTTCATTGGAAATGCCAAAAAATTGGCATTATTGGGAAAATTAACATTGGAATCGGCAACATTTTCACAAATTTTCATTGGAAATGCAACAGTATTTCCAACAAAGGAATTTGTTTAAAATTTAGGACGGTTGTTTTAAAGAAGAGATGATTGTTTTGCAAACTAAAAAATCAGTGTAGCAGAATTTAAAAATTTTAAACTTTCCAATTCAAGGTGGTTTAAAACTTAGTCATTTCACGTGGCATCTACGAGTAAAATAACTTTTGAATATGTTTGTGTAGGCAGCATGCAGTATATTTTCACAAAATATTTCTAGTGTAGGTATTTGATTTACGAGTTACATACGACCCATGAGTTTGGAAAAGCGCAGTTCAACGCACTGTCCCAAAAATGATGACATGCAATAATAATAAAAGGAATCCGTGCAAAAACAAAACAAAAATTTGTTTTGTCATTCCCAATGTCAGAGCATTATTTGTTTAAAACTTTTTGAAGAAAAAAAAGACTCGTAAATTCGGTGAAAACGACATGAACCCGCATCAGCGCCATCTATGTTACTTTTCTCGAAATTATTGCTATTTCTGACAAAACGAGAAACACGTTGAGGTTTACGAATATTATTACCGCAATTTTGGAGCCAGTCCAGAAGGCGCCATTATTTTTAGATAAAATTATTTTGAAAATAATCCGTGAAGGCGTCCCATATTCAAAAATAACTCTGATAAAAAGCTGACATATGTTTACTTTATGGCTGGCTAGTCATTATTTATAGATATGGGGGACATTAAATGGGAGGATTTTAACCCCCAAGTTCTTATTAGAAGGTTATCTAAACTCCAGAAAAAAGAGGGTTAATGCTATTCATGAGATAATCAGTTAGGGGTAAAACGTTAAGTCATCCAGATCCAGGAAGGCAGAATCTTCTGGCAGGTTGTCAATAATTCATTTTCGCCCCTTTTTGTAAAAAAAACTAACAAGTGTGGTGAATGACACCATTTTTCAATCCTTTACTGAAGTATTGTTTGAATCATGGTGGCACAAAATGTTTTTTTTTTAATTTCATCTAATCCTTGAATTAGAATTAAGATTCATACAAAATATATATTAATATGTATTGAACACTCTGGATATATCAATCTCATCGAATCTCTGTGTATATCAATATCATTGAATCTCTGTGTATACCAATCCCTTCCATCAGTAGATAACACTGAATCTCTGTGAAAACCAATCGCACAGAATCTCATAGAATCTCTGGACATTTCAATCTCATAGAATCTCTGTGTATACCAATCTCAATGAATCTCTGGATGCATCATAAACATTGAATCCTTGAATATATCAAACTATCGGAATCCCTTCCATTGCGAGTATCGAGTGTTAAGTGCAAGTTAAATCATGAATTTCCAAACCTCCTGAAGGTTTGGATCCGTTCTCTCTAAAATCAAGATGAATCCTTTTAAATCCCTCGTAAAAAGGTCGATTGCCAGCGTGATTACATGGACGAATGATTAATCAAAATTTATATAAACGAAAAATCGATTAGGCCTAGTTTACAAGAAATCCCCGGTGGCCTGTCCAGAAAGGGGGACAAATAGCTTTCCATAACATAAACAAATGTTGGGTGAAAAAAAGCATAAAAAAGCAAATGCACGAGGGGAGAAAACTATGGAATCCGATCCTCGAAATGCCGAGAATTGACGGAGAAACGATAAGAGGAACGAAATAAGGTAGCCTGAACGCCACTTGACCCCTTTGGGGAAAGCCAGGGTCAACACGCTACAGAGTGCGTCGAAAACTATACAAAATCATGTTCGAGTTGACAGCGTGCAAACCTCTGCAAAAACTAAACACGTTTCCCGTAAATTTATAGGTACGAAAAGATAATAAAGGTTCGCGAGTACATCGAAAAGTGGGTTGAAAAGTTTTTAGAAAACCTGCAGCAGAAGTTTGGAAAAGTAGGCGCAAACATTTAAAAGAATCATCGTTTTAAAGTTTAGGATGTCCGTTTATAAGTGTGTTTAGAAGTTTTGGAAGAGTACTGAGAAGTGTTTAAAAGTCTGAAAAAAGTGTCCAAAAGTCTGGAAAAAATGTCTTAAAGTTGAAAAAGTGTGTTTCAAAGTTTGAAAAGTAGATAAATGTTGGAGAAGTGTGTTGAAAAGTGTTGAAGAGTGCTGGAGAAGTGTACTTAAAAGTGGTGGAGATGTGTGTTTAAAAGTTGGAAAAGCGTTTTAAGTTAATAAAGAGTGTGCAAATCGTTTGAAAAAAGTATTTAAAAGTTCAGAAAGTACCATTATTTTTGGAAACACAGTTTTTCCAGAGATTCCAAAGATCAAGCCATTTATTAGAAAAGAAGACCTGCGGATATAAAATCTAAGGTTCGAGATGATCAGTTTGATACATTGGAAGGTGGGTCCCCACCAAAAATGTAGGTGGCAAAACACAGCAGAATTAAGTCCAAATTGACTTTTCGAACCCTTCTCTTAGGCCAGACAGACCCGGGTCCTGGGGTCAGTCAGTAGGCCACCATGATTGAAAAATTGGGACGATAGTTGACAGCATTCCACGCCCCTTGCGGGAACTCCCAAGTGCAACTGCTAAGACTTTCCCGTGACACATAGGTGTCAGATGCGGGGGCCGTTGTTGCCACCTAAATCAACTTTGCAATATTAGGCCTAAAAACGCAAAAAAACCTACAATACCCCCTCTCTGCCCACATGACGACGTCATCGTGACCCCGTGACCCATAAGCACGCTGCAACTACATAAAAGGTAACTTAACGTCAAGCTATAATCGAGCAAAAAGCACAGACCTACTTAGTGCAACGTCGAGATTTTCCATTAATTACTTCCTGAATGGATTTCAAATAGGAAAATGCAGTAAAACAAGAAGAATTCACCAATTTTTTCCAAAATTTTCAACTATTCTTGGAAATTTCATTCTGGAGAGTTTCGGTCCATGAAGACGGTTCAACGTTAACAAAGCTATATGATATGCTGGTGTTAAAATGGCCAGATTTTCGTTAATTTATTTGATTTTATCAGAATCTCGAGAAAGTTTTGCTTATTTGAAAAATTGGAAATTTTTTAAACAAACCAGCTGGCTGTAGTTGCACTTTTAAATGTTTCACTTGCAAAAATGTATTTTCAACTCTTGGAATTTGCAAAAAAATTACCAAGTTTGTGCACAATTGCAATAAAAAATCTGCAAAATTTCCAAGGAAGCACCATGGTTGACATGGTGCCGGTTGACAAACATAACCGAGAGGTTAAAGGTGAAAAAGTTAACTTACAAGGTAGTCGTTCCAGGAGGTACTTCAGGAATAGTATCCAAGTGCAGGAACATGCATCTGACAGTTGTGGCGAAACAAAGACACCTGGCCGGACACCGCGGATCCGACTTGACCACTGTCCACACTGTGGTCAGCAGCAACAGCAGTGCCGTAATCCTCATGGTTGTCACTTTGTCAACTAATGATGCACGAAAAAAAATCCACTTTGAACTAAGGTTTTAAAGGAATCTAGCTGAAGTCCCAAATCCGTTGAAACTCCATTATGACGCTTGACCCCTGGTCAACAACAATAATGTCCTACAAAATGAAAGAAAACAACGGCTAAGTACAAAACTTTCGTCCAACTTTCTCCCTTTATTCCTCTCTGTCCTTCCTTCACCCCTGCAGCACTGATCACCCACGTTTTTCACCACCCTCCTTCCACAGACACGACCGGAGCACCTCTGCGCTGCGCTGTCCGGCAGCATGTTAAAGCAACGGGCGGATTGATACGCCACTGAGGCGGATCACCACGCTAAAAGTAGTTCCCAAAAAAAAAAAGAAGTTTGCCGTTGAAAAACTTGGAGAAAAGGACAAAAACAGACTAGGGGAAAGAATGTTTGGCTACTAACAGTCAAGTTTCCTTGTTTACCTTGTAAAATGATCACTGACAAATGTTTGGGAGAGAATATCGGTTTTTGGAAAATAAAATGTTTTCACAGAATGGATTTCAATCGCTTCCATCCAAATCAGTTGAAATCTATGGAATGTCAACTAAACTTCAACAATAAATGAATATATTTTGTTTTACCATAAATGCGGTAGTGTAGAATTTTATTAAATGATTTTTTCAATACAAACAAAACCCATCAGGGTGGCAACAAAAAAGGGGGAACCTTTTTCATAAATTTGTAACTTTTTTGTTTTTTAATCAAAGTAAATCCAATTTTGCACAAATATAGGCAACAAACGTACGAACAAAACAGCTATTTCAATTTGTACTCGGTATCCTCCATCCGCTGCAACACTTGCGCCTTTGAGTAATTGACGAGTCGTAAGAAGGATAAGAAATATGATAAAAGCATCTACGAGTCCCGAGCGGCCAGAATTCGGCGTCTTTACTCTTTGACATCACGAATCTTTGTTCGGTACACTTTTTGCACCAAATCCCCCCAGATGGAATAATCAACGGGGTTCAAATGGAGCTATAAGGTGGCCAAAGGGTAGAAAATCTGGAGTCTCTCGATGGAGAAGTTGAATAGTTTCTCGAGCGGTGTCTGCTGGTGCACCATCTTGCCGGAACACAAACAAGTCTGAAAATAGCGCATATCTGGGGGAATTTGGTGCAAAAAGTGTAGCGAACAAAGATTCGTGATGTCAAAGAGTAAAGACACCGAATTCTGCCCGCTTGGGATGAACCTGATGAAACAGTAATCGACTCGTCAATTGCCCAATGGCGCAAGTGTTGCAGCGGATGGAGGACACAAATTGAAATAGCTGTTTTGTTCGTACGTTTGTTACCTATATTTGTGCAAAATTGGATTTACTTTGATTTATAAAAAAAAGTTATGCATTTATAAAAAAGTTTCCTCGTTTTTTTTGTAGCCACCCTGTATGTATATTATAGATTAATAAGGATTTTTATAAACTATGTTTTTAGGAAGATAATTTTTTAAACCTAAATTAAGTTTCTAAGGGATTTTTTTTCTCCAAACAAAACATTCTAAAACACAATTTTTTTTATTAAAATTGACTAATTTGGAGTTATTGCTGAATTTTCTCACAGGTAATGTTTCTGATTTTATAAATATTTTTCTTCTTGATTCCATTATTGAAAAATCATTTTCAAAATCAACCCTTTCTTCCCTTATAAGAAAATGCGACAACAAAATACTATAACTACCCAACTATTTAAAACATTTGCTCATAGCGTTGACTAATTGCTCTCATTTGTATACTCAGTTGCCAAATAAATCAATTTCATTATTCAAATAACAAGGAAGTTGGCAAATGTGACGTCACTAGACACCGTGCTCATGATATTAATTTTCAATTTCCTAGAATTACTTAATGGCTTAACACATTCCTAACCTAATCTCAGCAGTATAAAGTTCGAGCCCATCCTAACCAAAGTGAAACGTTCTAGTTAAACATGCCAAACAAGTGGCCTTAATCGACATTAACTTCGAGGGGCATCAAACTTAAAGGACCAAATTATTTTCTCAAAAATACAAATTTTCTCAACTATACAGGGCGATTGAAAAGCAACAGAATATTTCAATACAATTTCTCAAACATGTATCATTCATTCATTCATTCATTAAAGTTACACATTTTCTGTCACATCTGACAGCAGTATCGATAGCATCAAGTAACAAAGAGGCCCCTAGCAAGGAGTTCACCCTGACGATAACGCGTTTCACCCCTGACCCCTCTTTCATTTCGACCAATGGGTGTTAATTAAGGGGGAGGCGCTGCCAGATCAGGCTTTGAATAAATGTACTTTATATTAAAATTATAACTGGCTCTCAGCCCATATAAACCTACGCACTTATAAATATATAATTAAATATATAAATATAACAACCTTGGTTCAAAGTGACCTAAACGCCTTTCAAAATGTCCCCTTCAAAAGATAAAATATCGTGGGAGGAGACGTTTCAAGTATTTGAAGAAATGAAGTTTTAGTTTTAAATAAAACCTTTCCGTTTCTCAAAAAAACAATTTAAATTACAACATGCCCATTCAACTTATAGGTTATAGAATTGTACTCACCAAATAAAAATGGTCCCAGTCAGAATAGTGATGGCACGTAAAACATTTCGGAAACTACTTGAGACAGGAGAGCACAACTTATTCAAGCCTTGTTTCTTCGTTTGCATTTCAAAAATTCCGCAATATGTTACGATGAACGATGCACTAGTTAAGGTGTCAATATATAGGTTCTGTTTTTGTGGCTCTCTGAAACTACTCCAGGCAGAATAGCCCATTAAGTGAGCTCTTACTTTCTCTTCTTATATGGTCTATACAAGCTGTGCAAAACTTGGTCATGTTACGACGAACGATGCCCCAGTTATAGATAAATTCATTTATATTAATTTTCGTCTACTGTTGGTGCAAACCACTGAAACTACTTGAGATTGAAAATTTGGGAAGGTTGTTTTTGCTTATCGCCAATTTCTTAGACTACGATGAACGATGTCCTATAGTTACATGTAACTACTAAAGTACAGCAAAGCGTGCACACAGTTGAGAGTGACCACTACTTGTTTTATCTAAGACAGAAAAGCTGGATTCCATGCCGTCACTGTAGGTCAAGAAACCAAAACGACGGTGTGGTTAGTTGAAACCAGACTTGTAGGGCAATGGCAATGCGATGGGCCGTCGTTCGACGGTTGGGAGCTTGCAAATTGGGAGCTCAACGATGCGTCTAGCGATATCCAAACATTGCTGGTCAAGATTTAAGGTCGACTTCTTGATCTTCAAGTCAATCCTGACTTCCTCCAGATGGCCTTCCAAATCGTTGCTAGTTTGCCTAAATGATAAATAAAGATTGTTTAATCAATGAAGGATGGGCAAAGATGTCACCACCATGACAACATTTCCAAAAACTGGCTTCGACAACGTGCGATCAACTGTTCTTAAAATGGCCGACATTTGCATAGATCACTTTCATTGTCTATCTTAATTAGCTTCTGTTGTATCAGAAATTCGAATTTTTAAAAAAACTTTCTCAAATTTGGAAAGCAGATGAGAGGAAATTATTGGTTAAATAATTTCCTAAATAATAAATAAAATCAGCTGTGATCACGGAATGGATTTCATCCTAGCTGAAATCTGTTTTCATCTAGGATGAAATCCATTCCGTGACCGCAGCTATATTTTTTTTTTTAATTTGACTTCCCAAAATTAATTCAGTTGTTTCTAAAGCAAATGTTCCCTCAATTTGATTCAGTTGCCTATATAGTCAAAACAAATACAATTTATACTGGGGTTCTCACTGTTATTATTTATTAATTAAGCGTACCACATTTTTTTAAACATCTTTATCAAATGTTTGGTAACAAGACTATCCTGTTTTAAAACCGGCCAAATGCAGTCACGTGACAGCAATAAATTTAAACACGTCCATTAGCTCCCCTCAATTATGGTAATTACAACAAATGCGTGTACACTGATTAGTTTCCCAGATCTCGCAACTAATTATTATATTTATCAGAAATAAGGTCGCAATTACGGAAGCTCGAATAAAAATTCAGCTTAGAATGTTTACTTTCAAACACGAGCATCACGAATTTCAATTTATGAACGTATAGTTAGGATGTAACCAAAAAAATTCATTACAAGGGTGAACAAAACGAATTCAATGAGCTATATAAGCTGATAGATGGCACCAAGTAGCATTGTATAGAAGAAGTTGGGTCCTGGTCAGAATTCTGGGTGATGGTAGAAAAGAGAAGTCAATAAATAATGTCATGGATATGTCTCAGAAAAAAGCCCAGGTTATTCCAATAACAGGATGTCTTTCCAATAGATGTTCCGAAATGTATTCCGGGTATCTCAAGAGGATTTCCGGTGCCTAAAAAAGATTGAAGGATGTCCAAAAGAAGAAAGTCTCATTTCGAAAATAAGTATGTAGGATTCTTAAAAATAGAGTGTAGTATGTTCAAAAGCAGAACATGGGATGTCCAAAGGAAGAAATGTAGGATGACCAAAAGAAGAATACAAGATATCCAACAGAAGGATGCTCAAAAGAAGAATGCAAGATGTCCAAAGGAAGAACGTAGGATACCCAAAAGAAGAATGCAAGATGCCCAAAAGAGGAATGTAGGATGCCCAAAAGAGGAATGTAGGCTGTCCGAAAGAAGAATGTAAGATGCCAAAAAGAAATGTATGTCCAAAACAGCGCAGAGTGTCCCAAACTGGTTACATGATGCCCCAAAAAAGACGAATGTGTTTCCACAGGAATTCCACGTATAAACATCAAGGAGCATTATGTGAAATACATGGTGTCTCGATGAGTCCATAATTTTCAAAAGTGCTATGTCTGCAATTGCATGCATTCAATAAAAAGGTCGAAAATTGGACTTCCTAGAAGGCATACAGCCAACAATGAAGCCATCAAGAGATAAACAGACAGCCCTGATTGGGGCAATAAAAAGCCAAAAACGGGATTGTGTTTATTGGTAGAAAATCCCTCTGGATTAAGTTGTTACTGGTGCGAGGAGACAATGGGCTCACCTTGAGTGGGCCAGCCGCTGTCCCAGGACGTTGCGGGCCGCATTCCACACCTGTACCTCGTCGTGGAGCCCCTGGTGGGCTTCGTCGAAGCAAAGGTCATCGGCGCACCGTTCGCTACGGTTCTCCAGCCTAGTGTGGGCCAGCTTCATCGGGTTCTGGACGGCTCTCCGGAACGACTCCACCCCGAACAAGTTCTTGGACATACTGGACAGTTCATCCGACAGCTGGCAAGACAAGAATGAAGAAACCTTCATCAGGGCATTGCAGATTTGCAGACATGGTCCATGACAAAAAAAAATAAATAAAACAACTGGAACCTAGATTTACAAACAATTCACAATCTGGGGTGATTTTTCATTGGCAAATGCGTTAAAAATTCAGTTTCAGTGACCTAGATTTCATTCAAAAATTTATCCTGCAGCGTGCCATCGTTTTTTTTTTTTGAAATTGCTTAAAATGTGGTCAAAATTCAATTGTCGGCCATCTGGTCTCGATTTCTGGAATAATTTGCAATCATAAAGAAAAGTTATCTCACAAAGTTCTCCTGCCATTCCAAGAGGTGGATGGCCTGGTCCTCCTCATGGATCCTCTTCCTGAGGGCATACAAAAGGGCCTCGCACCTGTCGGAGATCCCCTGCCTAACATGTATCAACGCCAGTTGGATGTCCTCGCACAGTATCCGGATATGACGTAGGGAGTCATCCGCCACAGACATTAACTCATTGGCACACTGGAACCACACGGGTTTCGAAACAGTTCTATTTTTATAAAATGAATCGCATGAAAACAAATGACTTAAAGCCATGTGGCAAACACCAAAATGGGTTATATGACTATGTAGAGACGTGTTACCAAGAAATTTAAGTCTGTGATTCACTGAATCTCATGCTGAATCAGAATTGAAACTTAAGATGGCCAGAACTTGTAATGATACTAACGATGAATTTAACATTTGATTCACCCAATTTTACCCCTCGAAATTTACCCATCAGGTTGTCTGAGTGGATCCGGTTTCAATGAAACCCCTGGCGAGTTTTCATTAAGGGCCAGTTGGTCTTGATCCACACTAATAGTCTCATCCTGACAATTCACTGCCTTTTCCAAATCAATTTTCAAATCGTGGCATTTGAGAAGCTGACTTTCGGCCTCGTTGCAGAGATCTTGAAGGGTGCGAATGCAACCTTTGATCTGGGATTGGGCCTGTAATTCACGTGAGCAGATTAGTTATTCCAAAAAATGTCCCCTGCCTTCAATATAGAGTTCATACACATTTGCATCAATTTTATACACATTCATGATAAGCTATAAACAAGCATTTCTATCTGGACCATAGGGGCCATTCAAAAATGACGTCCTCAAAAGGTGGGTGGGGGTATGCTGGCATGTGGACTGGGGGAGGGGGTGAAAGAGAGGAAAGTTATTATGGAAGTCTACTAATGATGATATTTTTCAGATTTTTGATTTTGTGTTGAATTAAGTTGTAAAGGTCGGTGAAAGGGAAAATGGACACCAGACGAAATGTGTCCCCCATCCCAAATGTACTTGAATTTTTAAAACCTTGGGAAAGTCGGGAATTATACAGGGAGTAGGACCCAATTTTTGAAAGAATTTAGGGGACGTTCTTTTTGAATGGCCCCATACTTTTTTTACACGAGTACATGTGCACGATTGCTTTATCTGAACTAGTAGTCCATGTTTCGTGTAAAAAATTACAAGTTTCCAAACCAGTCGACCATTACTTTTCACCCAAACATTTTTGAAAGAGTGGGCCACCCACCTGCTTGATTTCAAAATGGGCATCATCGTTGACTAGTTCCCTCTCCTGTCTCTCCTCCCGTAGGGTCAAGCACTCTCTGACTACCTCCATCATGTGATGCAGATCGTCCTGGGCGTTTTCGCACTTGTCCACCAGCTGCATGAGCGCTGACCCTTCCTGTTTGGTGACGGACAGGTAGTTGGCGAAATTGGCTCGGATCCGTTTCACGTCCGCGATCCTGTAAAAGAACCACGCATAAGATATATATGTACGCCCAAAGTTTCACCTCGGAAAAGTTAACGATGGTCACCTCAGGCAATTGCACGAATGAATAATGTAAACAGTTTGATAGAAATTTATAGAAAACGCCAGATGTTTGTGGTCCAAAATTGGACATTTTAGCAAGAATTCAGACATTTGACGCTTAGGGGCCATTAGAAAGGACGTCCATATAGTCCTACTCACCTGGACTGGAGCCCTACCCGACTGCAGTGTTCTGCCCAGTTGCCCTTAAAGCCATAGTCCAGTTGCTCCTGTTGTGCCAACAGTCGGTTGTCCTTGCTGGCCGCCCTAGCCTCTTGGCTCTTGCGTTCCATGACTGCATTCCTGGAGTCCCAGTCTGAAGATTCCAAGACGGGACCCACATAGCCCCTGGCACCACTCTTGGCCATCGTCAACTTTAGGGCCTCACTGAAAACTAATGTTAGATTAAATTCTTAACAAGCAGTTTTGTAATGAGAAATGTGGAAGTGTAACAGAGATGGTGCGTTTTGGGGCTTGCATGCTGGGCATTGTTTACAGACGGTTACCATGGTTACCTCAGGCGTGGATGATGGGCCAGCGACCTCGTGGGTCATCGTGATTTCCATCGATTATGCATTGCTACGTCATGGGAAGCATCACGTGGCTTTTAATTTACCGTATTATTGGGGATTGAAATGCTTGATCACAGGGGCATTTTACACATGTAGCTTGTGCAAAAACTCTAACAAACTACGTTCGTAAAATACCCAACATGGCCGCGCCCATTTATACCTAAAGTAACCATGTTGAAAATTCAAACCTACATGAAAATTAAAACATTATTTGATTTTATCATCACAAGTTTACAATTATAGTAAATCTAAACAAACAACTTTTCTAATATTTGATCCTCTACATTAATTGTAATTTTTAACTGCTGACGACATTCAAAATCATACAGTAGACTGCTCTAAATTCCTGTAACAATAATTATCCGTAATTTGCATACAACGATATTTGTGTATATTGTAAAATAACGTAATGAATTGGAAAATTGAACCCTTGATTGCATGCTTTGCAGTATCATTCTTGGCATTTCGAAATGGTCTAAAGGTTGGGAATTTTTCGACTAAGGGCCGGTTGCACCGTGAGTTAACTAGGAAAAGCATTGCACCAAAGGAAGTTAACAGTTGACCATTGGTTAACTTGAAGAAAACCAATGAGGCCAACCCTGAGGTTAACTCGTGGTTTTATATAACCTCAGGTTAGCTAACCTTTTATTTAACCTTTGTTGGTGCAACCGGCCCTAAGTACTTAAGCTTTAAAGAATATTTAACCGTGGTCTTTACATTAGGTATTTATATGACACTATTTGCTTACTGCAATTTTAAATAAGTTGTATGAATTGTGAAATTAAACCTTGGAACAATCGCCCTATTTGATTGGATTCTTGGCATTTGAATATAGTTCAAAATTTACTTATTTTCAACTCTCTATACTTACTTTAATTAAAGGAGCAATTTCTGTACATTCACAGAATTTATTCCTTAACTTATGCCATTTTTGCGCTAAATTCGTGTAATAAATTAAATTCTTCAACATTCGAATTCCCACTGTATCCAATAGCGGAGATTTCCCCCAACAAGGAGGGAATATAGAATTCGGGGGAAAAAAAACATTCGAATTTCCGCCATTTTCTAAGAAATGTGAATTGTTACATCGCATTGCATCATGGGTTAACTCCGCCAAACCGTTGCCTAGCAACCAGTGGCGTCTATATCTAGTGCTGCCACATAAGAGGGAATCAGTTTTTTCCCTATTACAAAGCAAAACTACGCCATCGTCACCATCCGCTGGTTCAAAACTCACAATCACTCATTTCTACAGTTTCTTACACGCCATAATTTGTTCAGCTGAAGCACGAAAAACCTGGTAAGTTTTCACATCAAAATATAGCAGGTTTCACCAACTATTCAGTGGATTAATCATATTAAGAGCGTTCATTGCTATAGTGGCCATTGATAAGACAGTCTAGTCAACTGTCCGTGTTTTCACAGAACTTTAGTTGTCAGAATTCTTTAAAATCGCAAAAAAATGTCTCACCACCACGGACATGGGTGTAGCGAGGAATGTGATCACAGCGAAATGACGGATGAACTAGGGATTCAATACAGCTTGTACCAAAAGATTTTGCTGGACAACGTGGAGTGCCTCAACGAAGCCGTTGACGGGTCTGGCAAGACAGTGTTTCGGGCTTGGGAAGACAGGATGGCCATAGACAAGGTCAGTTATGCAGGGCTGGGATTGTGGAACTGTGCAAACTGGGGTGTTCACGGTAATTAACTTGATATCACAAGGCAAACTGATAATTAACATTCTGTTCTTTTCAGTAATTTTGTTTTAGGAACTGTTTTGCACAATACTTAAAGGGTAGCTAAGCTAAAGTGTCATGCATGCATACTCACCGAAGTATTTGCACTGTTGCAGGTTGTCGAAAGCGATGCCGACGAAGAATTGCTGTTCAATATCCCGTGAGTACGTTTCGCATCGAGCCGGTGTTGCAGGTGTCCATATCTGTAGATCCTCGTGACATTCTAAATCTTCTCATTTTCCAGATTCACCGGTTTAGTCAAGCTAAAAGGCATCATCGTGATTGGTGGGACAGAAGAAAGTCACCCTGCTGCAATGAGGCTGTGAGTATGCTTTTCTTGTAATCTAAAAATCGAGATCGTAAAAGATATGATAAATGTACAATTTTCTGCCAGGTTCAAGAATCGCCCAAACATGACTTTTGACGATGCTCGGATTGAAGCAGACCAGGAATTCGAGATGACACGTGACCCCAACGGAACATTGGAATATGCCACAAAGTCGGTACTAAGATCATTAGATTTGGTTTGTGGGTTTGACAAAGATTGTATCATTGTTACTTACCATATTTGCAGGGTAGTAAAATTCTCTTCCATATACCATCTGACGATCCACTTTTCGAGGAACTTTGGCGATGATGTTAGCCGCGTATGTTACATTGGACTAAAAGGGGAGTTTTCAGAGGTATTATTTCGTGCTGCGAATAGCTTGTTACTACTTACGTCTTCATAGATATCGTGAGAAATTCCGATTTAATGACGTTTTATCATCTAGGTCCCGAGACAAGGCGTGACCATATGCACCTATGAAGCTACACCCAATCCTGCAGATCATAAAATAAACACTTTTAATAAAGTATCAAATGAAATTCTATAAGCTACATTTGTAAGATGTTGGATTAAAGTTTGCAATTTGTTTATTTGCTATTGCTGTGTACTGGAAACTGTAGGATTTCTATTCTTGGTTTCACAAGTTCTGATTAACACCCATTAGAGATAAATAACGTGTTTGTTAAGTTTAAGTTTGTATCTATGGATTTTTAATTTCTTATACGGCAACGAATGAAATCAATATTGAAAAACAATCTTAATAATGAATTGGATTTAGTTAAAGTTTTTAACATGGCATCAAATGCAAACTGATCAAGTTTGGCTTAGAGCCTTAATAATAATTTGCTGACCAGTGATAATAATAAAAAAGAACTTTTAAGGTTTGATTTTACTCTACAAAATAATTACAAAAAATTTGAAAAAATACAATGGAAGTTTTTCTTTATGCTTGACCCTCATTAAGATGGACAAATATGCTAGTAATCAATAACCGTTGTGTTAACCATGGTTATTTTCCAGCATACTGTCATAAAATACAGATTTCAAAATAAATAAAATTGTCTGTACTTGTACATTATTTGAGGCCCTCATTCTTAATTTCTCAGCTAATCGAAATTTTAAAAAAGCTTGTTCTTCATCAACAATTATGATGCCATTTTAGTTTTAAATGACACCTACAAAGAATATTTTATATTAATTTTCTAAGTAACTTTTTGTCTGTTAAGTGATGGCAGTTTTTAGTCCTCTTAAAACTATGTACAGGGTAGGGAACTGTTTTGATGGTGGGATTTAGAAAAATAAGATAGTCACACCTGCCCCCACTGTGAAACATTTGATCGCAATTGGAAAATTCATCTGGTCAACCGCACCCTTGAATGAAAATCCACACTTGTATTAGATAGGATAACATTTTTACCAAGGAATACTATAGGAAAAGTGCTTATTCATGGTGACGCTATCTGTCTGGCACATCGGGAGACCCAGGTTTGATTCCCGACCCTGACTGGTTTTTGCGGTTTGTATCATAATTCTATTATAATGTTATTTGAGACCAGAGCTTTCCTAACCTGCCCTAACCTATCCAAATATCAAAAGTTTCCCCAGCTGTTGGCAATCACGCATGGTACCTATGTAATGCGTGATTGCCTGTTAAGCAGACAATCACATGTAGGGATTACATGTAGTTACATGTAAATTACATGTAGGGAAATAATTATTTCCCTACATGTACAATGTATATCTGGCCTAAATTCAAAATTTATTAGTGTCAAATGTCAATGTGTATAATATATCTTATCCACCCAAGTATAATCCACATTGGTATACATTACTATCGTTACTATTTACATACCTAAAGTACTAAATATTCTCGCACTAAAGTGTTTCGGACTTAAAAAACTACACGTGAACTCACCGAATTCGTATGGACGCCGCCATTGAAAAGAACTAGTGCAAGAAAATATCTATCTGTAGGCGTTGGGGTTTTTTGAGACCTTCCCTAGCAGTATGACAACACTGTTTCAATGTTCCAAAACTGTGGAAATATACAGTAAAATTTAAGTATAATAACAACGTGTTTAAAATAATACATGCACAACCGGGTCGAGAAAACCACTTTAAAAACACACGTGTTGACACTTCTATTCTGTAGTTGTATTGCCACTTCATTTTCCCGATTATTTAAATTGAAAACTATATTTCATCAGTAAGGTTAGCAGCAAGGAGAAGGTGCGGCTAGATTGTATAAGACACTGGAGTCTATAAAAATCAATATTAATTAATAAATTGCAAAACAATAATAATAATACAAACAATAAAACAATAATAATAAGTGTAGATAAATAAAGGCTAGGAAATATGAAATAAAAACAACGTTATGTTAAAAAAAAAAAAAAAAAAAAAAGTATGTTGCAGGACTCGATCCAGGGAAACGGGGGTGTAACAAAAATTAAACTTGATTCCTGGAGTGGGGGCATCCCCACTCCAGGCTCGTTAATGAAAATCCCTCCACATCGGTGCCTGGGCACCTCCGCTTCAACGAGACCCACGCCCTGGTATGAGGAGCCGTCGATGCCCCTCATAATGGGGACCGCTAAGCGATCTTACCACTCCAGCGTTGTACCAGGTCTACAACATCCTTCTTTGCAGTGTATCCCTCCAGGGCTGAACAGAATCAAAGCTCTGAAAATTCGCTTTTTAGGGCCGAAAATCGAAGTTTAAAAAATTTGAAAAAGTAAAATGCACAAACAAAATCTGTATTTTTCTTAACATGCTGCGAAAATTTTCAGGTGAAAATATTAACCAGTAGTTTTAATAAAGATTTTTCTTATTTTTTGAGATCTGAATTTCAAATTGAGTGATATTGCATTGTGGGAAAGAAAACATTAAACAATGCTGACTCTTTCATTTGTATTGCGCAGTACACTTTTAATTTTTATAAACATGTTACTTTTAATTAAATTTTAATTTAAAAAGTTTTCATTAAAAAGGTGACTTTGGGCAAATTGTACTCATGAGCAGAAGCACTGATTACAAGTACCTGTGGATTCATACAACAGAAGAATCTGTATAAATGTGTCCTGTGTGAATGAATAACCTCTCTAAAAGCATAAAATGTTCCGGTCCCAACAAAGGTTCAAAGGGGCAAAGTCTAAATAAACCTAACCTAAACTAAACTAACCTGTATGATAGCGTAATTACACTTTGGGCTTTCGTCAGTTTGGGCTTATGTCCGAATACCTTCCTTCCCCCCCCCCCCCCCCCAAAAAAAAAACAGCCCAACGAAGCAACGGTACCACGGGGCTTGTGTGCACAAGATCTTTTAGGTCTTCTGGTCTGCTGGAGTTACGAGTCTCTCATGTGAAGGTACCTATATAGTTTTCTTAAGAAATGAGACCAAAAGCTTATTTCCATCCCATCATTATGATAGAAGTCTTAGAACTTCGATAAGTCCCAAACAACTGACTAGACAAGATCTAGAGCTCAAATTTCTGTGGAAAACTGACGTTTATCAAGAAGCATCGTACTGGCTTGTAAAATGCTTCGTATTGCTTTATTAATTTGCGGAATCTAAATCGATTTTACGGTAAACTGGGTTCGTGTTGCATCTCATAGAACCGTCACAGGAATAACAGACGACCGAATCATGAAGATGCGACAAGAATTTTTAATGACAACCTGCCGAGGACGTTGGATATCGAATGTCTAGCGGAGAATGGATTTAATCAACTACGCATATACTGTATTCATTGGGCAACGGACAAAACGGTTAAATCCACTAACTTTCAGTTTGGTTACCAGACGACCTACAACTTATTTATTGAATAAACGTTGCTCAGACCCTGTCCAGTATCCACATATCGTATGTACGTGTAAAATGTGTGGATGGATTAATTAATGGACCATTAGGAATAACAGCCTGATAAGTTAATTTCAGGGTCCGTTTTCGAGGAAAACTCACCAATAAAGTGGTTGACTTAAAATAACTTTTTTTTCAATTTGGAAGTTCTACAACGATTAAGGTGAAACATAATATGCAAGACTTAATCCCAGATTTAAAAATCCTTGCCATTCATCATGTTTTGTAACCAGAAATTAAAGGACACCCCATTTGAGACACCCTGCAATCTATCGTTTTACAGATAATTAATTTTGGACCAGACAATTGCACTAATGAAAAAAAAAAAATTTACAGAGCTTTGCAGAGTTGGGTCATGAAAACATGACCGTTAATGACATTATCTAGATGTTTAGAATGGTTTTTAAAGAGTAAAAACCCGCCCTAATTTTAAAATAAAAAAATAAACAGTAAACAGCGGGAAGGCATATCACGAATTATGCCACAAAGCAAATTTCGAGATAACACGAAACTTTCCAGTGACATTTTAAACGATATAACCACAAAACTAAGCAGATTTGACCTGGATATATAGCAAGTGCCTATATGCAGGACAATTTTTTTTTAAAAATACAGATTTCAAAAGTTTCAATAACTTCCTGAATAATAAACTTATGAAAACTCTTTAACTATATTGTATAGGATGTTGACCATTTGCAAATTGCTGGTATAATTTAAGTATTTTAGCATGTCATATTCCGTACTAAAACTACTTTGGCATTTCATTCTATATGTTGTCAAGGGCCTCCAAAAATTCGATGTCCACATGCCATCAGACTCCTACCCCCTCTTGAAGACGTCCTTTTTGAAAGGCACCTAATCTAATTTTCCTTAAAACTCGGGGGGACGAGGAGGGGGGGAGAAACACATTCAGACATGTCTGAACACGTTTTTGTTTTTTTTATTTCTTCAAATCATCCAACTTTTCTAATCCTGGAATGACAAGCCATGCATCAATCAAAAATCGATCATGTGTGGGCAGTGTGAGGGCCTCACGTAGCTACTCAGCAACAGCGCTTGGGCCCAAAAGTAGCTCCGTCGCTCCGGATCGCTCCTCCACATTCGCTCCGGCTCCAAATTGTTATCAGTCCGGAAATTTTTAAAGCGCTTTTGCGGCTGCCTGTTTCTGCCTCTCTGTATCTGCGCTCTTCATTTCCGCTGCCATTATTTATGGCAGCTCGTCGTGTGCCCACGGTGGCGCCCCCCTCCTCTCCAAGCACTGCGAGGGGGAACTCCCTCAAGTAGTTGTCCCCCCTCCCTCCTCCTCCTCCCCCCTTGAACCTTAGTAGTACAATGCTCTTCGGCGTCGCTATCTGGAACCACGCTTGGCCCATTCGTCAATGACTCGATATATAGGGGCAAAGGGGGGCGACGAGGTTTTTCAAATGACCTCCTATTTCCTACTCTCTATCATTCGTTATAACGTCGGCGGCGGCGGCGGCTTCGTAATTAACATCCCGCGTGCTTCGAAGAATTATGAAATATTCTGGCAGGGAAGCTGCTGTGAAGAACGCCGATTTCCTTCCTCAAACAGTTCGCTACTTTAATTTATATTTTGCGGCACAAGATAGCGACGCATGAGCGTGGAAACACAAGGAGGTTTGGAATTACAGGGTGCATCCAATAAGGGGCCTCATCCCCTTGTTTGTCATCGAGGCACTCCCAAATACACTAACTAAACTTTTGTTTCAAAATGTTGAAAGTTAGTTAACTGGACCCTCAACCACCTAATGGCCCAATTAGTAAACAAATTACTTAATGACAACAGGCCTTATCTTCTGATGTCGCTCAAAGAACAATGGATTATATGGAATGGTGAATTCTGGAAAGTGCTTTGTTTGAACATTAGAAGGTGTGCTGGGACACATCAATCTACTCATCTTTAAATGTTGCTCAAAGATACTTTTAGAACACGATCTGAATTAGTGAACATTTGTGCCAATAAAACAGCTCGTATACGTTTGTTGTAATGCAAATTCAATTTGAATGGGGGAATTTCCAATGTATGGATGCTGAGCTGGCTGTGTGGGCCAACTAAATAACTGGCTATATGAAACCAAATACAATATTTTTATCTTCAATCTCCATGACACAGTCACAATAAATCACCTTTCCCTGACTGTTCCAGGCCTATCTAATTTCCCTAACAATTCCATGTCTGGGGGAGCCCTGAATAATTTATTCCAACCAAGGCAAGTCAAATTTAAGAGCAATAAGTACACTATTCTAACATTATGTTCGTTTTATAGTAGTCATTTGAATAGATTGCACATTGGTAACATTCATGTTTGAGTCACGTCAAAATGGGCAAAGATGGTAGCTTGTTTACGACTGCTGTCGGTCAATTAACTAATGACGACCTTCTAATTAGCATCGTAAAATGTCGTCCGACTCGTTTAATTCTTGTTAATGGACGGGGGGAATTAAAAAAGAATTTTTAAATTAGGCTTACCTGCGATTACCGGTCCTGTCTGTCGTTGATGGCCGCGGCTGTCTTGACCACTTCCTCCCCACAAATTAAGAGCGTTTCTTGATAAGTGTTAACACGCAAATGAGCGTTTGGCGTGGGTCGGCACAGGTCCATCACACCCCCGAAATCAACAGTGACCTCTTACTAAATCACACCTAGAATCCAAAGGTCGTTCAGAAACAATTAGCCCTAGTGACATTCAATATTGGGTAATCAGTCACTGCTAAAGATAATTAGAAAATTACAGTACCCATTTCTGCTTTTGCACAGGTTTACCATATTATATTTTATTTATAAGATAAATTGCATGTCTACATGCATATGAAATCGTGCTTAATGAACATGTGTAAAAACAGAATTGGGTGAAGCCATATTTAATTTGTAAATTCCAACATGGCCGCGATCTTGCACTCCATAAGAGATCTTTTTGCTATTGTGAATGAAAAACTGTACAACATAATGGTCTCTTCTGGAGCTCAAGGGCGCAGCCATATTGAAAATGTCATCCTAATTAAAGGCCCCAGCACAACCAAAGAGCGCTGAACAGCAACCATGTCCTTGGACAGCCAATCGAAGCATAAAGAATTACGTTTTTTTTGTGTTTTTTAATTTGGCACGTTTAATTTACAAATAAGAAAAAATGGTAGACATACGGTGAACGCGTTCCCGCACCCGGGAACAATCCCCGTCGGGTTAAAAGCGGAAAAATCCGGGGTAGAGGAAACGAAAATATTACACGAAACACGGTTGGAAACCCGAGCGATACAGGAGTTACAGTAGTGAAAAACGCCCCCCCCCCAGTCCCCCTTGGATCGAATAGTTACAAGCTGAAATTTTATACACTGACCAAGGCAGAGGTACAGAATGTACGGTAGGTCAGCCTCGGCCCGGGTTCATTCAATGATGTCACTTCCCATGACCCACGGAGGCTGTCCTTACCTGTCTGTACACTTGCCTTAACATAGACATATATACACGTGTCCAGCATGGCCGCCGGTTTCCTTAACGTTTTCAATGCCCTCTAATGACGATGAAGAACTATAATTTAAGTAAAATAAAACGAAATTAACACACTTTGATTTCTGTATTGCTTCGGGAGAAGACATTCCACGGCGATTCGGAGGCGAGCTTCGGAAAAGATGAGCATAACGTGTGTCCAATTTCAGAAATTTTATCTTCGGCTTTATCACTGTCTCTGTTTAAAAAAAAACAAAAGACAGATTTGGCAAATACGCGTATAAAAGATAGAATAAGCTTACAATGCATCACTGAATTAGACATAAATAACACTGAGATTTTCAGAATATATGTGCTTCGAAGCATGAGCTCCAGCCATTTGGATCATGCTCGACATTTGACTCTGTGCTCAAGTTGTATAATTTTGATGCAATGTGCTTAAAAATGAACATTAGCTAGCCTAAGTAATTAAGCATGAGTATATGCTCCTACATTTATAGAGAAATTGAAGTGAAGATGGCATTCGAGCCCACTCCAGCTCAGATTCTGGTGAAATCAGGTTCAAATTTGAGAAGACCGAGCAAGTTCTTTGGAGCATGAGTTCTTGCCTTGCACTCCATTTTAGGTTAACAGGGGTCCTGTCTACATGATTTTTTTTTTGCAATTAGTAAACTATATCAATAGCATCATTTGGCATATAATTAATGTAAGCAATTAATTAGACTCGAATACGAGTAATCGATCGAGGAGAAGAAAAAGCACCGGAGCCCATTCCAGCTCATGCTTGCTATCGACATTAAGTTCAAATTTGAAAATTGCAACATCGAATATAGACACGAGTATGAGCATAAACTCGTTTTCCTTTGTTTCGCTCTCCGAATCGCCTTCCCCGCTCTTCCATCCTCGTTTACAGTCGGTTTCTGTCCTAGCCATGGGCGCCCGCAGAAAATTTTCTAGGGGGGGGGCAGAAAATTTTCTAGGGGGGGGCAAACATTTTTTAGTAATGTAACGTTTTAAAGTTGTTTTATTTTACTGAACGTATTTTAAAATGTACTACACTAACACTAGTAC
>JAQGAE010000493.1:0-35490 GCA_034696685.1 Julus scandinavius | reverse complement strand
GTCAGTATGATGGATCCGATCTGACATTGTATACATAGCCTCTGTAAATTGAGGCCCGATAACTTCATAGTACCTAATAATGTAGCGAGACAATAAGGGATTAGTGTTGGGAGTGTTTTCAGACTATTTGGGTATTTTGGTGTGATGGGTCCTTGAAAATTTAAGGGATGACCCTTGAAATCCTTGAAATATGCTTGAAATATTTCCATTAAATTCAAATTTACATCGTGCTAATTTTTATTTTTATCTTTTTAGGTAAGTCAAGATTTACAATATTTATTTAATGGCGTTCCCTATGTGCGATTTGATGATATTGTGAGTTATTTTTAACGTTTTTGTGTCTATAATTTGATGTTTTTTAAGAATTTATTATAAAATGTCCGTTGAAAATGTTGTCCACGAATGTGTAAATTTCTATCTTGATTTTTAAAAAAAATGATAATAATAAGTTGTTCAACTTTTTTAAAAATTGGACCTACTTTAAATTGGAAAGTTGATTCAAACTTTTTATGATTGTTTAGAAAGACTAATTTAATCTTATTACGCATTTACCTTAATTTGGAAAGTAAGCTGACTTGCTTTTTGGCAATAACCTACTTTGAAACAAAGCTTTCATAATTTTTTTTGATATACAAGTTTAGTTTTAATGGTCGTGGATAATTAAAGCTCATTAGTATAATTAATCGCAAACATGTTTTTATTACTTTATTATAAGAAATGAATATTCATGTCTTGGGGCGTAATTTCCGGTTTTTTTTTTGTATAACGAAGTACCTACTTTTTACTGGTTAATTTGAATGAGGATACCAAAACGTGCTGAAAAAATAGAATTCCACAGCATGCTGAAAAACGGAATTCCAAAGCATGCTGAAAATAGAATTCCAAAGCGTGCCAAAAGAAACAGAATTCCAATGCGGGCTAGAAAATAAATTCTAAAACGTGCCAAAAGAAACAGAATTCCGAAGCGTTCTGAAAAATAGAATTCCAATGCGTGCCAATGAAATAGAATTCCAAGACGTGCTGAAAAAATGGAATTTCAAAGCGTGACAAAAGAAATAGAATTCCAAAGCATGCGAAATAATAGAATTCCAAAATGGAACTAAATGAGAAAAATAGAACAGAAATGTAAAAAAAAAATATATTGAAAAAAGTAAGATTTTTTGTCTTTTTCTGATTTTATACACGAAAAAATCAACTACAATTCGCTTGAACTTGAGTAAAATAATTTACGAATTTAATTGTCGGCCATATTAGTTTTTATTTCGATTTTTTAAATTTTCAATTGGTGTTAAATTAAACAAAAATATGTATGGAATTCTGGATTGTGCTATATTTGGATTATATTGAGCTACACGGTTCAGATAAGATGACATTTTTCTCTATGTTAGGTTAATTCCCAACAGTACGTTTTGAGTACATCTTCGTTATTTTACTCGTTGCTCAATTTCATTCAAATATTCTCAATCAGTGCCCAACACTGGTTTTATTTACTTTGTCCAGTATGATCATTTTAAGGTTTTTAAAACCCTTTTAAACTAAACTTGAAATGTGTTTTTTGTTGTTGTTGTAAGTGTTGCAGTGAACCTAAATACTCATTTATAAATTTGCCCCCGAGACCTCGTCATAAATAATACTTATCTTAAAATGAAACAAGGTTTAATCGAGGTTTATCTTTTATTTATATGGATCTGTCCATTAATACGACTCGTATAGATTGCTAATGAAGCTTTTTGATGGAAAATGTAATAAACGATATTTGTGGTGGGACCACTATTTTTGTATCAATTGAGGTTGTTTTATGGCCTTTTTTGGTCACTATTTTCATAGACCCTTTTATGTTGGCCATTAATGCGGTAATCTCTACCTATATCTGGATTTTTAGATCCTTAAATATTCCACAATTTATTTCTGAAATTCCATAGTTAACATGCATTTTTGAACTAGGTTTCAATGTTGAACTGAATTAATATTTTAAATTTACATGGACATATTGTCCATACATGTACATGATTTTTCCACACGGCCGTATTCGAACATAAAACATGTTTGCACTACCAAATTTATGGCATGTCCTATATCTGATATGTTCATATTGAATGATCACCACGTACCGAGATAATGGTCTTTAAGTCTTTTAAACTTTTTAAAACTGCTATAATTTATTGGTCCGTGAAATAAGATAGATTTTTATATCCGAATGACGACTCGTAGCACGAATCCAACGTTATATATTTTTTTTAATACAGTACACATGTATAGGTTAGTTAGATTGGACCTCTAGTTGGCATTGACCTCTGTCCACTCTGTTCCATATCTCAGACGTTTAGAGTTTAGTAGAAATGGGAGAAATGTTCTTCTTCTTCAGTCGATATATTTCTAGTTGAATATGTCATCTGGCATTTCATGTATGGCATGATTTTGACACTAGTTTTTGACTTTGACACTAGAAATTGATGGCGTGACCGAGGGAATTACATTTTGTCACACTGCATTTTGTCGTTTTGTCTGGCGTAACGCGTCAATGGAAACAATGAGGTCACTTTTTTTTTTTTTGGATATGGGATTATACCTGCCTCTTCCTTCGTGCGGAAATTTCTACTCCTAATCGATAAAATTCACTAGAGATCTTCAAACAAGTGCTGCTTTTTTTTTTGGTAGCATCCTTCTAACCCAAATAGGTAACAAACAACAGACTGTGCAGGGTTTTTGTGCCGCTGCGGCACACTATCTACATCTAGAATTTTCTGAATATATATCCAGCTTATGTTAATACTGCATGCTGATGTGATATTATTACTTTCATAATCTTGTACTTTTAATGAGCATTTTAGTGGAAAATTTGTGCAAAAAAGTATATATGAGCTTCTATGTTTTAATTAGACACACGATGTTGTTGTTAATGTGACGTTTTTATGGATATAAATTTCGCATAAATGAACAACATATTTGGAATTTACGATCCGAATATTAGACCACGAAATACGTTTAGGTTTTTGTAAATTGGACATTTTTATGTTGTTTTTTTACGTTTTTGCGTTGTAAAATGTGATTTTTTAATCTCTGTGAAATTTAATATAGTTTTTTGTCTTTTTTTGTCTCTCAGCATGTGTAAAGTAACACCTCTTACTATTAAATTAAGAAACTAATATAACAGTTATTACAACTCTCTCTCTCGTAATATTGCTAGTAGAATGCACATGTTGAATATCATTCAATTAATACACATAAGTGCAAAAAAATCGACTCACCTGCATGAATGAAGTAAAAACGTGTTTTTCTCGGCAACCAAATGTCCAATTTAAAATCGTGAAAATGTTTTTTGTACACAATTTATTCCTCTTTATAAATTCTTTAGAAATTCTAAATTAGTCTTGGTATATTTACCATCCGAAATTGACCTGGTCACGTTTTTCACTCGTTTTGTACTAGATTATGTAATACCATCACATTTTTCACTTTATTTCTCAGTTACTTAATAAATTATATTATTCACATTTGTTTAATACATTTTCACGTTTTTCCCTCGTGTAATAGCTGACATTTTACATACATTTTTCACACTCTTTTCACACTCTTTTCACTCGTTGATGTAATAACTGGCATTATTCACTCAATTTTACACATTTTTAACACGTTTTCTACTAGTTTATGTAATAACTGAAATTTTTCACTTTTTTTACTCATTTATCTAATAAATTGCATTGTTCACATATTTTTAACACGTTTCTTATACATGTTCCACGTTTTCTCCTCGTTTATGTAATAACTGACATTTTACATACATTTTTCATACATTTTTTACAAGTTGTCATACGTTCTTCACACGTTTTCATACTGTTTTCTCACGTTTTTCACTTATTCTTCACATATTTTTCACTCGTTTATGCAACATTTGAGAATTTACACACGTTTATGTGATAACTGAAATCATTCACACATTTTTAACAATCGTTGATGTAATAAATTACATTATTCACTCAATTTTCACACGTTTTTCATACATTTTTAAAACGTTTTGTACTAGTTTATGTAATAACTGAAATTTTTCACTTTTTTACTCATTTATCTAATAAATTACATTATTCACATATTTTTAGCACTTTTTTTTATACATGTTTCACGTTTTTCCCTTGTTTGTGTAATAACTGACATTTTACATACATTTTTCACACAATTTTTTACTTTTTTTTTCATACATTTTTTACCAGTTTTCATACTTTTTTCCCACGTTTTTCAAACATTCTTCACATGTTTTTCACTCGTTTATGCAACATTTGAGATTTTCCACGCGTTTATGCGTTAATTGACATCTTTCACCCAATTTTCACACGTTCATCATACATTCTTTTTTATGATAACTGACCTACACTTTTAATAAAACATAATAAGCATATTCCCCCCTTCATACTTTCGTACATTTTCATCTTTTTTAATCCAGTACGTTTTTGTTTTTTCACGTACTAGAAATCTGTATTTTGTCCATATATACATGTTGACATAGTTAATGTTTTTTTTGTGTGTTCTTCCTTTCTCTACTCCTGTCTATTCAGCCTTGTATTTCTGTGCCCTTTGCCAAACAGTAAACAAAGCCATGCATTTTATATAAGGATGAGTTTGTGTAGAGAAACAAAAACCATTAGTAGATTGCGCACTATCTTATATATATATACACCATATGCATGATGCATTTTGTGTATCCTGCGTCATTATGCCAATCTATATATATATATATATATACCTTTTTTTAGATGATTTTTTCCACTACATATTTACCCTATCTTCTTCTTCTTCTACATCTTACAAATATCTTCATTTACGAATTGTTCAGCTGTATGTTTATTGGATGTTCCCATATTTATATAAATTGCGTGTGTGGCGTCCTCGTAATCGTCCAATATAAGTTTTATTCGCCAAACTTTTAGTTTTGGCGATGTTGTTACTAAATTAACTTGAGTGCAATCATAATAGGCAACAATATTGCTGAATGCCCAATTTTTAGTTTTTTTCCCCTTCTTCTTATTGTTGTTTAGCACATTTTGGACCATCATCGGGTTCGAGGTCTAAGTTTTATTTCTTTTTTTATTTTATTTCGTTTTGTCTGTTGTTAATGACTGCGGATATCCTATTGAAATTAAGTAACGTTTCATGCGTTTCATGTTGCTTTCTTTCTCTACACGTATCATTTTCATCCTATATTACTGAAACTTAATTTTCATTTATTATTGCGGATTAACACTCAGAGGAAAAAATATGGATTTCAATTAACATATTTATTAAGGTGGATGTCTCGTTATGTTGATACATTTACTCGTGAAATGGATTAAGTACAAACTGTTGACTAGTTTAGAGATATGAATTTAAAAAATTTAAGATTGACTGGAGAGCATTGAGAAATTTTTTGCTAAAAATATTTGTGTGTTGCTTACTTGTCCTCCTATTGATCTAAAATTTTAAGGATATGTTGTTTTACTAATTGCTGTTTATGACAATTTTGTAAAGTGAATTCTATCAAATCTGCTGTAAAGCTTTAAAGTTTAGCAACAGAATTCTAACAGAAAATTAGATTGAAAGAATTCATTTTTGCAGTGAAAGATTCGTGATGAACAGTGTTTTAAGAAGTTTTTGAAGTAAATAATGTGAAAATATGTTGTCTACGAAACGTGAAATTTTTGGTGCGAAATGGCTCATTTTACCCCATTCGTTTGCTCAAACAACACGGTAGGCAAACCTGTTTTCTTTATTTGTTTCGGCAAACATTATTGATCCGGACCGCCTTCCGAGCGATCGGCAAAATGTTGCCGAAACCATGGTTCTGACAACATAAATCGTCTTAAGTTTGCTCAAACATCACAGTAGGCAAACTTGTATTCATGTTTTGTTTCGGCAAACATTATTGATCCGGACCGCCTTCCGAGCGATCGCTGAAATTTTGCTGAAACGATGGTTTTGACAACAAAAAGCGTCATAAGTTTGCTCAAACATCACAGTAGGCAGACTTGTTTTCATAATTTGTTTTGGCAAACATTATTGATCCGGACCGCCTTCCGAGCGAACGCTGAAATATTGCCGAAACGATGGTTCTGACAACAAAAAACGTCATAAGTTTACTCAAACTTCACAGTAGGCAAACTTGTTTTCATTATTTGTTTCGGCAAACATTATTGATCCGGACCGCCTTCCGAGCGATCGCTGAAATATTGCCGAAACAATGGTTTTTACAAATAAAAGCGTCATAAGTTTACTCAAACATCACAGTAGGCAAACTTGTTTTCATTATTTGTTTCGGCAAACATTATTGATCCGGACCGCCTTCCGAGCGATCGGCAAAATGTTGGCGAAACCATGGTTCTGAAAACATAAATCGTCATAAGTTTGCTCAAACATCACAGTAGGCAAACTTGTTTTCATTATTTGTTTCAGCAAACAATGTTGACGAAACATTTTTGCCTTCAATGTAGACGGGGCTTTAGTTAACACGATGGATACA
This sequence comes from Julus scandinavius, assembly GCA_034696685.1. NCBI lineage: Eukaryota > Metazoa > Arthropoda > Diplopoda > Julida > Julidae > Julus > Julus scandinavius. Next base: position 29,003 of record JAQGAE010000493.1, on the reverse strand, counting down.
TTGTACATGTACAGTACATACTGAGATTTATTTTATAAACATGGCCCTTGATCTGGAATGTCAATATTTCTTCGTTTCGTATAATAACAATATCGTTTTCACGATAATATTGAAAAATGTTATCTCAACTTTTCCTCATTTCCTCTTCAGGGCATTCATTCAACGTCGAATTAATGGATATATATATAATTTGGAGTTTGTAACATTTACTGGTTGCCACGAGTGTTCTTCTTAAATAAGGCATTGTTTTATCAGTGGATTTTTGTGGATGAGGCCATTGTTTTCCACCTCTTTTCGGACTGTTGTCACTCGGCCCTTATTTTAACCCTTCGTCGCAATCTTAGAGATTCTTGCCATTCAAAAATGCCGTTTTAGTAAAAGATAACGATGTAAAATTGTGTCTCTGCAATGACATGCCGATTGTCTTCTCATTCCAACACTTTGTCATTATTTGTTTCGCGACGTTTTGTTGGATTTCTGCTATTGAACGTTGTTATCTTTTGTACGGAATGTATCCGCACATTTAAGTCTTTCAAGGGCCTTAATGAGGAAATTAAGATGCTTTTTCGTAACCCACCTCCTGTTTAGACACGAGAAAGAGTACATCTTTGACTATAAAACGCAAATTGTCACTACTTTCCAAAACGTAAATTCTGTCAGAGGGGATTTTGTAATTGTAGTGAACATGGTCCCAGAAGAAGCACGGATGCAACATACAGGGTGGACTTAATGAACTTTGGCTTAAAAGGCCCTTATTGAGTACTCGTATTATAGCAAGACATGGACATTATAAATGTCTTGTCATTGATATCAATATGTGATAATGTCATTGACAACTAAGTTCATCAGAAAGATGTGATGAAGTCATGGACAGACGAGATGTAGTGTAGGCAGATACATCAAGATATGACTGAATCATTGACTTCAAGATCATCAGGCGAGATGTCATGAAGGCATGGAAAATCAAGATGCCACATAGACAAGATGTCAATAAGTGATAGAAAATCCAAGATACTATGAAGTCTTTGACAATCAAGATGTCACGTGAAGTCATGGAGAACCAAGATTTTACATGAAGCCATGGCCAATGAAGAAGACACATGAAGTCATGGACAATAAAGATGGCAGATGAAGTCATGGGCAATCAAGATGTCATATGAAGTCATGGGCAATCAAGATGGCAAATGATGTCACGGACAATGAAGATCTCACATGAATTTATGTACTAACTAGATGAAGTCATGGCCAATCAAGAACTGATATAAAGTCATGGACAATCAAGATGTCAGATGAAGTCATGGACATTCTAGATGTCATATGAACTCATGGACATTCGAGATGTCATATGAAGTCATGGACAATCAAGATCTCACATGAAGTTATGGCCAATCAAGAACTCATATGAAGTCATGGACAATCAAGATGACAGATGAAGTCATGGACATTCGAGATGTCAGATGAAGTCATGGACAATCAAGATGACAGATAAAGTCATGGACATTCGAGATGTCATATGAAGTCATGGACAATCAAGATCTCACATAAAGCCATGGACTAACAAGATATCATGTAGTTAGATATATCAAGATATGACTACGCCATTGACATCAAGATCATCAGACAAGATGTCATGATGTGATAAACAATCCAAGATCCCATCAAGTCATTGATATTCAAGAGATGTTACATGAAGTCATGCACGATCAAAATGTCATGACGGCATGGACAATCTAATCATGCCATGAAGTGATAGACAATCAAGATGTCACATAAAGTCATGGACTATCAAGATGTCATTTAGTTAGATAATGAAGTGATAGGCAAATCTAAGCTGCCATGGACATCCAGACATCATGAAGTCACTGACAATCAAGATGCCATGCTGTCAACGAGTCATGATATCAAGAAATACAACAACAAGTGTGATGACCTATGAGAAGGGATGACAATATTGTGAGTTTGAAATCCCCATTTTGTCATGTGAGTAGTTCCCCTTATCGGCAATAAAGTAGATATGGCCTCGGAGTAAGTTTGTAAGACCACGCCTCGTGGTTGCGGCTAATTATCCTAATGGGCTTCATTAGTCTTAATTGAGTATGTACATTTGGGCAGCTACCTGTTAATTATACATCGATATTGCATGCATGCATGATGGCTAAATGACACTACAATCAACAGTATCGCGTTTATATTTACGAAGGGTCATTCGAGGGGGGGAGGCTTGTCATAGATGAAAAGATAGATGATATATATAGCTAGGTGTGTGTGTGTCATTAAACTAATAACGTATATTTGGTCAAACATCCAAACTGGATTATTTCAATACACAACACACCGATCATCGCCATCATCCTTGTGTATAAACAGAAAACAAACAAGAGGCTTATTTTGTCGCGGCCTCCATTTGCTCTCTCATCGTACAAGACAAAATATTTACTTCTTACGCTTTGAATGTTATCGATGGAAAACAGATAATTAAATGGCAATCAAATAATCTCATTAATTATGGCTAGAATAAAGGAATTTCAAGGAATGTTTAAACACAGGGGTGTCCTGTACAGGGCGCCCCACATTGTCTACAGTGACTGATGAGGCAGGCAGTTCACATCCAATATGACATCCTGTCTGTTGGCCTTGATGTGAATGACTTTGTCACATTTTGATGTCAATGACATCACGATATTTATATTGTCCACGACTTCATGGCATCTTGGCATTCTTCATGACTTCATGGCATTTTCGGATTCTTCATGACTTCATGGCATCTTGGGATTCTTCATGACTTCATGGCATCTTGGGATTTTTCATGACTTCATGGCATTTTGGGATTCTTCATGACTTCATGGCATCTTGGGATTTTTCATGACTTCATGGCATTTTCGGATTCTTCATGACTTCATGGCATCTTGGGATTCTTCATGACTTCATGGCATCTTGGGATTTTTCATGACTTCATGGCATTTTGGGATTCTTCATGCCTTCAAGGTATTTTCGGATTCTTCATGACTTCATGGCTTTTTGGGATTCTTCATGCCTTCAAGGCATCTTGGGATTCTTCAGGACTTCATGGCATCTTGGGATTTTTAATGACTTCATGGCATCTTGGGAGTCTTCGTGACTTCATGAGATCTCTCTGATAATCTTAGTCGGATGTAACTTAATCATATTTAAATGTCAATGACATCAAGACATTTATATTGTCCATGTCTTGATGACATCTTGAATGCTGATCTTCGTGTGACATCTTGATTGTTCATAACGTCATGGCATCTTGGATTGCCCATGACTTCATGAAATCTTTCTGATGATCTTAGTTGTCTATGACTTAACCAATTACATTGTGATATCAATGACATCACGGCATTTACATTGTTCATGCCTTTATGACATCTTGTTTGATGATCTTCATTTGACATCTTGCATGATGATCTTCATGCGACATCTTGATTGTCCATGACTTCATGACATCTTTCTGATAATCTTAGTCGTCTGTGACTTAATCATTTAATTGTCAATGACATCACGAAATTTATATTGTCCATATCTTCATGGCATCTTGAATGCTGATCTTCAAGTGACATCTTGATTGTCCACGACTTCATCGCATCTTGCATTGTCTATCACTTCATGCCATCTTGTCTGATGATCTTAGTTGTCTATTTTCTAATCACATCTACGTATCTTTGATATCACAACTTTCATATTGTCCATATTTTCATGTCTCAGACTTCGACATGTTCATTGTATATCACTTCATGACATCTTGTCCGAAGATCTTAATTGTCAATGACATCACGACATCTAGATTGACTGTCCTTGACTTTATCACATATGGATTTCTATCACATTTTGTCTGATAATGATTATGTCACACCTTCATGTCTCTGACATCTTGTCCATCATTGACATCATTGTCTCATTGTCTTCGTGACATCTCGTCTGTTGATCTTGATTGTCTGTGACTTAATCACATCTTGATGCCTATGACTACTTGACATCTTGATCTCTGTCATCACGAATCTTGATGTGTATGACTTCTCGATATCACGATTTGATGTTTATGATTTCTTAAGATCATGATCTCTTGATGACTATGACATCGAGACATCGATCTTGACTTAATGTTTGTGACTACATTGTGAGTTCTTGACATTATCACTTCTTGATCTTGACATGATGACATCCCAACATCATGACATCTTGACATTGGTTTGTCAAAATATACAAAGTTTTGACAGTTACCCATCAGTTGTAATACTCAGTCATGATTGTAAATGTTTTGACTATCAATATTAGATTAAAATAAAAGGACATCTTTACTCTTGTCCAGTTTCAAATTATTTAAAACTCGCAGTTAATTAGTTTTATTAGTTCGACCACATCACGTGTAATTAAGTAATTCGTCACATGTTGATAACTAAATGATGTAGATTTGTAGCTTAATTTGATAATTTCATCATTTCTAAAATTGTTGAACTAACTTCAGCACTCGAATTTATATTTTCACTCGCTTTTAAGTTTTAATTCTCGCGTGAATAGCTCGTTATTCGTAGAAAGCTTTTGAGATTTTCTTGACTTTTTTAGAAAATGACATTATAAATAGAAGGTGCATTGAATTGATAGACTTATCGAGGCTTAAATCGAATTTCAAGCGACTTTATAAACACAACCTAAATGGTGGAGTTAACTCTACTTCAATTCCCATTTTCCCAACTTCCCAGAGTCCGAATTTCGTCTTCTGGGAATTATTCAAAAACCTTTTTACACTCCGATTTTCAAAACCTCCAGAAATATCACATGTGCGAGTCATGGCTATCGTCTGAGGGGCATTTTATCAATCGCTCAGGGTTTAGACTTTTCAAAATCTATCGATTTGTAGCGTTTACAACTCGGAAAAAGACACAAATCGGACATTTTTTCATTCCAAAATATTTCTGGAAACAGTTGCTAAAATGGACGTCAAATATTGTTTTTTTTTTTAACTGAGCTCAATTGAAAATGTACTTTCTGAATACTTATTGTAAGCAGAATAGTGTTTTTCCCACACCTGGAAAACCTGGAATTTACAAGGGAATTGGATTTACTTTCAAAAGTCAGGGAACGTGAATCAGTTACAAAAATGAACGTCAAATTTTATATTTTTTTAACTGAAAACAATCCAAAATGTGCCTTCTGAATACTAATTGTATACAGAATATTGTTTTCACACCTGGAAAACCTGGAAAATCTGGAATTTACAGGATATTTGAATTTTCTTGGAAATTTGAGAGAAAAGTGAAAGTTACAAACATGAGCATTGTTTCCAGGAAAAAAATATGGCATTTGATGTCATATTTTTTTTCCTGGAAACAATCTAAAACGTACTTTCTGAATACTAATTGTGTAGGCAGAATAGGGGTTTTCCCACACCTTGAAAACATGGAAAACATTTAATTTACAATGGATTCTCTTGTAAAAGTCAGGAAAAAGTGAAAGTTACAAAAATGGACGTGAAATAATTATATTTTTTAACTGAAAACAATCAAAAATGTGACTTCTGCTTACTAATTTTAAACAGAATAGTGTTCTCCCACATCTGGAAAACCTTAAAAACCTAGAATTTACAAGAAAATTGAATTTACTTGGCAAAAGTCAGGGAAAAACGAAACAGTTACAAAAATGGATGTCAAACTGTAGATTTTTAACTGGAAGCAATCGAAATTGAATCAAACTTTTATTATTTTATTCAATAAAATTATTTTTTTTTCAATTTGAAAACCTAGTCTATTTTTGAGTTTTTAATTTATTTTTAATGACTTTCATTTTTTATTATTATTAACATGTTATGAACTTATGATGGATGCATTATTTTTCTGTTCATTTACACGTTGATATGGTTTAAAAACTATTATTTACAAACGTTATCTATACAAATTCATGTAATCTCAATGTTGAAACCCGAATGTGATAATTTTTTGTGCAACTTTTCCTCTTTTTCCATGTTTTAAGTTTGATTTTTGCATAAAACCGTTTGCTATTCGTAACACATCCTCTTTTTGGCTTTTGCCTAATGAAAATCCATTAAAGATAGGTGACAGGAGGTGGCTTAGGACACCCTCCTGGATCAATGTTTGTCCTCCCTCAACCGAGGAACTCTATAATCAGAAACGACAACAAGGATGCTGAAGTAGGAAGAGTGCCTCTTAAAATTAGCATATACAGATTGTACACCACCCTTAAATAATTAGGCAAAAGCCATGTGTGCGTGTACTACATGTTGTGTTTATATATTCAACGTTTGATAACCACATTGATTTTATGACATCCTCTCTTTCTGTGGCCACCGAAAACTCTCATCGTGGACATCCAGAAACAACGTGTCCGCGGGGATTTGCGATGCTCACTGACTTTTACTAAACTTCCTGCTACCTATTAAAACGTCACTAACTTGGGGATTTCCCCTTGTGTGTGCCAATTAGGAAAAACACCAGCTTTTAGGAACTTCATTTTGCCACTGATGACAGTTTGCTTTTTATGTTTTTAAGTGGAAAATAATGGAAATATGTAATTCTTGTTAAATATTGAACGATTTTTAATTGATATACAGTCGAACCATCCTCATAATTGTACAGCGACTCAACAAGCCGAAAATATGCAATTATCCGGTCACAATTCCATGTAAAAGTTGCATGTGGGGCTTACAATTATCCGATTTTGCATCATGTACTACAAAACTTAGGACAACAGTTCAGGGCTTGGAGGATATGTGCAATTATCCGGTCACAATTCCATATAAAAGTTTCACATGGGGCTTGCAAATCATGTGCTATTATCCGATGTGCAATTATCCGGTTTCACATCATGTACTACAAAATTTAGGGCAACAGTTTAGGGCTTGGCGAATATGTGCAATTATCCGGTCACAATTCCATATAAAAGTTTCACATGGGGCTTGCAGATGATGTGCTATTATCCGGTTTCGCATCATGTACTACAAAAATTGGGGCAACAGTTCAGGGCTTGGAGAATATGTGCAATTATCCGGTCACAATTCCTTATAAAAGTTGCATATGGGGCTTGCAAACCATATGTGCTGTTATCAGATGTGCAATTATCCGGTCACAATTTCATATAAAAGTTTCACATGGGGCTTGCAAATCATGTGCTATTATCCGATGTGCAATTATCCGGTTTCGCATCATGTACTACAAAATTTAGGGCAACAGTTTAGGGCTTGGAGAATATGTGCAATTATCCGGTCACAATTTCATATAAAAGTTTCACATGGGGCTTGCCAATGATGTGCTATTTTCCGGTGCTATTATCATTTTAATTATCGGTTTATGGCATCATGTGATGGTTTTTGTGTCTGTAAATATGTAAGAAATTCAACGATGAAATACTGTAAGTCATGATTACTTAATTATGCATCTGTTAAAGCTTGTTGTTTTCTCTGTATATATATATATATATAACAGTGAAGTTATCGAGGCTATTACGGTAAACATTTGTGTAATATTAGTTTGCTATAAACGCATAAAAGCGACATGTATTTTAATAAAGCTACCACATTTATTAGAAAAGATAAAAGCATTTGAGCTTAACCAGATCACTTTAACGACTTTTACAATCTTAAACTAAGCAAGATTAAATTTGTTTGCAGTATTGTTCACGACATCGTGTTTCCAAATTTTTTGTTGTATAAAGTGTTAACATAATATCTAAATTAACATTTTATTAAAATTTTGATTACAACTTTAAATCATCGTTGCTGTTTGTAAAAGTCATAAAAATACCATTAAATGGTATGCAAGTATTGTCATATCCTGAGTGGAATAATCAAATTTGTAACATGTATGGGGTGAGGCAGAATGACCTCCATGATTTTGTCTCTTGGTGTATATATTCTGGAACACTAAACATGGTTTCGTTGTCCGTAAAATGTGTCTGTTTTTCTATATATCTTTCACAAAATTGTGTTTTCTGACTGTCCTCTACATTTGTCTATAACCTGATAAGGGTTCATCGCAGTGGAATAATATCACCACTAAATTGTATTCATTTAATCGCCTCTGACCAATTGGTAATTTAAGCTCTAGCGCACATTTCTCTACTCGTTTAAGTACAAAAGTAAATGCTTATATGAAAGCGAATGTTTCCCAATTGAAATGTTCGTGGACTTAAAGGATTAAATTGACGCACATTTGAGCCTCGAGCTAAGCATTTCAACATCGGTTAAAACTCTTGTTTTTCAATGTTCTTACATAACTCTATGTCACCTAGGGCAATGTGTTGTTAAGTTCTTCTACATCCGGTTGTGTCGATGATATGGTTCTTCAGCAGGTATGCGCGCATACAGCTGCCAAATAGGGAATTTCCCCTTTTTCCAATCCTAGATGAGTCACTAGCTATTGGGCGCCATTTTAGTGCATGTACAAGTACAGTAATTGCCTCGAATCTCCCTGCCTGTTGTTTAGAGAGATTTAGCACAAAAAATCACCATTGACGTCATTTTTTTCGAAATGCACATGCGCCTGGTGGTTTTGGGTAACGGGGAACAAAACAGTATTTTTTATTTGGAATTGCACTTGTATACATATTATTCCTTATTGCTTTCGGGAGGTTTATTCATTTTTACACGGGGTCAGAGTCGTGACCGGCACATTTTATGCATTTAGAGAGGTTATTCATTTACACAGGTTGCATTTAGACAGGTTCTACTGTGGCATCTTCTTCAAAACATCACAGTCAACTGTCAAAAAATTATATAAATATTTTAAAAATGTACGCGTTGATACTACACCTATACCTCGCGATACAGTCGCGCTTTATACAGCATTTCGCTATATCGTCTTTTTATAATAATAACACTTTTTCGATTTAGGGCCCTCAATGTTTCGTTATACGGCCGGGAAAAAAATGCTGGTTGTTAGCATTTTTTATATCTAAATAATTGTTTCGTTATACGGCTTTTCGCTTTACGGCCAACTTTTCCGAAACGTACCGAGACCGTAAAGCGAAGCATTGGTGTATTTATAAAGTAAAATTCCAGTTAAATCTCTTAACTTGTGTTATTTTATTCAGAAATCGTGTACTTCATGTCAGTGTTTTGACTTCTCGCAAAGTAGACAAACACAAACATGTTTCATCGTTGCATGTTTTACGAGCAATGGTTTGTGAAAACATGATATCCTGTGAGTGTAAACTACTCCTGAATTCACTTCGTGCAACAATTAAACTTCACAAACTTGTAATTTTGTACTTGTATCTAATCTTGACCGTTGGTTAAGTTAAAGAGGAGTTGAGATCATTGACCATGGCAAAAGGCAGCTGCTTTATAGTTTATGGTAGCAAAAGACGGTTGAAGAAGATGTTCGTGTTTGGGATTAACATCGAGTCCCAAATCAAGTTAGCAACGCTCCCGTGATTGACAAACCCCCAGGGATTGTTCCCGAGGAAATTATTCCGTCGCACAGAGCGGCTAATGTTTCTCCATTGTACTTGGAGCAGGGACAATAATGGCATAAAACGGATAAGGCTTTTCCATATTTGCCCATTGAATGAATAATTTAGAGCTGGCTGGTGCTGCTGTGTTGCTATATCCAGAATGAGGAACCTCTGGGAATGTGTGCCGCATTTCCAAGCTGGCAAAAGTAGTTTTCCTTAAATGCGAATAGACGTGATGAAACCCGTTGATGAGATTGGACCGGAATTGCATGGCTCATCAGCAAGAGTCTGGATCATGATGAATTACCTCATCATAAAGTTAAGAAAAATTGAAGGAGCCGACAAATACATCTCTAGTAGATACATTCTTCTTCTTCTTCTTCTTACTCGAGTCGGATGATGATGGAGAAAAAAAAGCATTTCCCTAATGAAATACACACTATGGGAGATTGGAGAACTTTAGTCTTACTGATGGGAATTTCACGCTGGAAATTACGTTACTGTAACTGCACTCCGTACTGTAATCACCACACTTTCCGTGTATAAATGATGCGTGCCCTCCGCTTTTCTACTTTGGATTTTTAGTTTAAATTCCCTGATGCATGGTCTATCTGTTTTGGACTTTCTTGGATTAATGGTGCCCTTTCTGGCGGATTCAACTGGCTTTCGGTCTTACGATACGGAAATTTTGAGTCGCTAACTCACCGGTTACTTGTATCAAACATCCTAAGTTCGCTTGTGCTATCCGATAACACTGGTACTCATTTTGCATCTGTAAACAATATGGCTGCCGAAGAGTTCTGTTGTTGTTTACTTGTCTTTGGTAGACATTTGTTTGTTTGGAATAAAAATGGCTGTCAAGGAGGTGAACTATGTATTGGAGAATGCCCATGGCAGCCATCTTGATTCCAAAAACAAGATGGCTGTCAATTAGGTGGACCATGCATTGGAGAATGTCTATGGCAGCCATCTTGTTTTTGGAATCAAGATGGCTGTCAATTAGGTGGACCATGTATTGGAGAATGTCCATGGCAGCCATGTTGCTTTTAGAATAAAGATGGCTTTCAAGGAGGTTAACCATGTATTGGAGAATGTCTATGGCAGCCATATTGCTTTTAGAATAAAGATGGGTGTCAAGGAGGTGGACCATGCTTTGGAGAATGTCTATGGCAGCCATGTTGCTTTTAGAATAAAGATGGCTGTCGAGGAGGTTGACCATGTTTGGAAATTGTACTTGGCAGCCATGTTACTTTCGGAATCAAGATAGCTGTCAATTAGGTGGTCCATGGCAGCCATGTTGCTTTTTGAATCAAAATGGCTGTCAAGAAGGTTACCATGCATTGGAGAATGTCTTTGGCAGCCATCTTGCTTTAGAAGCAATATGATCATCGAAATTGTTCATAATGTTTTACTGTCTTTGGTAGACATGTTGTTTTTGGAAGCAAGATGGCTGTCAATGAGGTTAACCTTGTATTGGAGAATGTCTGTGGCAGCCATTTTGCTTTTGGAAACAATGTTGCTACCACAGAGATTGTTCAAAACATGTTACTGTTTTTGGCATGGCAGCCATCTTGTTTCTGTGAACGTTGTGACTGCCTTTAAGATTGTTCAAAAATCAAAACGTGTTACTGTCTTTGACTGAGATTCCTTATTTTGGGAGCAGGATGGCTGTCAAAGACATTAAAACACTTTGAGCCATCTTAAAGGCAGCCATAATGTTTACAGAAACAAGATGGCTTTCAATGAGACTTACGAAACTCCATTTCGGACATCTCGCAAACGAAAATCATGTTTTTACATTAACAACATTTGGTTCGACAAATATATTTCCATTTCACACTTTATCAATACTAAATTTTGAACATTATCCAATTATTTATTTTATACAAGACCACAATTTAAAATTTCTTTATACAATTGTTTTAAATTGTTAGGAAAATTCACTTAATAGTTTCATTATCAGAATTGCATAAGTATCATCATTATTGTTGCTGTAAATGGTTTTATAGCGATTGGTGTAATATTACATTTGTGATACATCCTTGTACACGGTGTAATAACCTCTAAAATAATTTCTTACTTCGTAAATGTCTCCTTCTCCCCCCACCCTTCATCCTTACATTTCCATCGAAATATTTGAATGTCTCTCATAATATGAATGGCTGAGAAGAAGAGAAAAAAATGTATATTTAAAATAAAAAATACAGGGCACGTATAATGCTAATTTAATGCCAACATTTCCTAAGTTGTCAAGGCGAGCCTCCTCCTATGTATATTTGGGGCATCTATTATATAGAGCACACACACAGGGCCTTTTTACAATGACAACGCCGGGGTCTATATATAAAGAGAACCTTATGCATAAAAGATCCACGCAAAAGCACATTATAAAAATCTACATGCACATTTAAGGCTTTTATGGAAATTATATCATTGAGAGAATTGAATTAGCATGGCATCTGCTTTATTTTATTATGAACGAGAAATAACATGTTGGGAGGTTCTTATCGCTGTATAGCATAAAAGACACCGAGGCCTCATGATGAATATGATAATGTAATATATGTAATAGGAGGCAATATATATAGGCCAACAATTTGTATTTTGTGTCGACGTCAATTATTTAAAAAAAAAAGATAAAGCGACGGAAAAAAATATAGTTTTTTTGGGAAGACGAATAGGTTTACTACTTGCTGTTTTTATAGTCTTTTGAGTTGGGTGAGGGAGCTACATTATTTTATATCAAATTTTATATGAGAATCTTTTAACTTTCTTCACCTCCCTGTGCTTTTTTTTCTTCCATGTTGTTTTATTTTCTGGATATTTTATAATCGAAGTTGAGGATGATGATGATTTCAATAATTGTCTTTAGGCAATGATGCTACAATAATATTTACCGAAATTGATACACTTATGATAATAATTAATTTTTTTAAAACTTGTTTTGTTTTGTTTTTGTGGCGAAAGTTTTATGTAAAACTTTTGTTGGTTGTTATAATTTTTTATATTTTAAAATTATCGTTTTTAAAAAATGTGGCTGAGATTTCACATGTTTTTATTCGATAAATTAAAAATCAGTCTTTAAATTATAAGCTATTATAAAAGTACAGTATTGAATAGTATTAATTTAACCCAGCCTTAAACTAGTTTAACCTTTCATAACATAATCTAAATATCTTAATTAAAGACTTTATCAAACTTCCATTACATCAGCTATTCCTCAAGGCTTTTCTGCTATGTGGGAGCCAATCATCAGGGGCTTTTTCTGAATTTTTTCACTTTCTTCAGATTTTCTACTTTTTTCAACAAAATTTGATACCGGCATTTCAAAGATATATATGGCAAAGATTATAAAAACCCCTGCACATCAGCTATTCATCAAGATTCTTCTGCTTTGTGAGAAAGTCCATCATCACCCAGGGATTTTTCTGAATTATTTGCAAATTCTTCAAATTTTCTGCCTTTTTCATGACACTTTGCTACACGTGTTTAAAAGATAACCATGTTTACCAAATAAGCCTAACCTCGCCTAAATAACTTTATTAAATAAGCACTTTATTAAAGCCCCTGAACATCCGTAATGCCTCAAAGCTCGTATGCTATGTTGGAAAGCCCTTCACCAGGGGCTTATCTGGAAATTTGTTTAAATTCTTCAAATTTTCTGCCATTTTCTTTAAAATTTGTCTACATGTTTTTGATATATGAGCATTTCCTTTTACCAAATGAGCCTAACCTAGCCTAAATAACGAAATTAAACACTTTATTAAAGCCCCTGAACATCCGTATTTCCTCAAAGCTCTTCTGCTATGTTGGAAAGCCCTTCACCAGGCGCTTATCTTGAAATTTGTTTAAATTCTTCAAATTTTCTGCCATTTGCTTGAAAATTTTCTACAGGTGTTTGAAAGATAATAGAGTCGTTGAAGAGGTTTACCAATGAGCTTAAAAATACTTGTTTGTTTGCTATCATCGAGTGTTACTAGACACTGGATGCTCGTGATTATTTATATTTTATAAAGTCTAATGTATTTTAAGATGTTTCTTTTTTTTAAAAAACTGTTGCACTCTCGATATATACTATATCCTTTCGGTGTTAAATTTAAAATTTATAAGTTGAATTCCGTAGGAAATAAGCGGTCTAGTCAGAGTTGTGTTCGCCTCCATAAATATGAAAAACACGCGTACACATCCATTATATACTTGGGGGATTTCTTTTATAGTTGCAGATATAATTGCCAACGAACATTAGAAAGCGGGGCCAAGACTCAAGTCTAGAAAATAGGAGAAATGCATAACTGTTGATAAAAGCTCACGTTAATTATTTACGACGTATGTGCAATTTAACAATACTCGCATCTTTCTCTAAAAGGCTACTGTCATAAATTATTTGGGGAAAAGACCCCGCGTTGCAAACAAACACAAACGGGCGCAATTTCTACGCAGAAACATAAAACTTTTGCTATATATTCGCCTATCTTTCTCGTTAAAATTATTTAGATTAAGAGGAAAATTGTATCGTTGGCGCACAATGCGTGCCATTTCATAATTTACAAAATGATACGCTATGCCTTCTATTCGCTCAACGTTTGTTATTGTGTCCTTTCTTGTTTGTTAATACTCCTTCAGGCTTACGAATTCAAGTCCACACACACACATAGTACACATGTAAATTTCTAACGAGGATTTGCTGTATTTAGTAGATGCCAAATGTGGGATATGTACAAGCACGGACGTTGTGTCACCACCAATGGGGCTGAAACAACAAATGTCCACGTGATAGTTAACATGACTATACATCTCCCATCAGGATCCTCATCAACGCATCGCTGGGATGCTTCTTCTTGTTGGATTATGAAGGACATGCTTGAAATATGACAAATCTTGAAGGGAACTTGGGATGTGTGGAAACACGGACCGATGTTTGGGACAGACTGTAAAATGAGGCATGATCTCCTTTACATTCTTGTCCCTGATGTAGTGATGATGGACATGTAGTTGTTGGATTGTGAAGGATCTGCAATGAGGATGGCTGACATCTTACTGAAAATACTTAAGAAATCTTGAAACTTCTCAATGTGTTGAAACACGTTCTAATGTTTGGAACAGACTATAAAAAATGAATCTTGATTGACGTGATGTTCTTGTCCCTGATGTAGTGATGATGGACATGTAGTTGTTGGACTGTTGAAGATGGCTGACATGTTTAAGAAATCTTGAAACCTCAGTGTTTTGAAACACGTTAACTAATGTTTGGGACAGTATAAAATGAAGCATGATCTCCTTAACATTCTTGTCCCTGATGTAGTGATGATGGACATGTAGTTGTTGGATTGTGAAGGATCTGCAATGAGGATGGCTGACATCTTACTGAAAATACTTAAGAAATCTTGAAACTTCTCAATGTGTTGAAACACGTTCTAATGTTTGGAACAGACAATACAAAATGAGTCTTGATTGACGTGACATTCTTGTCTCTGATGTAGTGATGATGGACATGTAGTTGTTGAACTGTGAAGGATCTGTATTGAAGATGGCTGACATCTTACTAACAACCTTAAGAAATCTTGAGACCTCAGTGTTTTAAAACACGTTAACTAATGTTTGGGACAACCTATAAAATGAGGCATGATCTCCTTAACATTCTTGTCCCTGATGTAGTGATGATGGACATGTAGTTGTTGGAGCTGTATTGAAGATGGCCGACATCTTACTGACAATCACTAAGACATCAGAAACCTTGCAATATGTGGGAACACATTCCAATGTTTGGGACAGATTGCACAATGTGGCATGTTCTCCATGACATTCTTGACTGTAATGTATTGATGATGGACATGTAGTTGTTGGAATGTGAAGGATCTGTATTGAAGATGACCGACATCTTACTTTAAGACCAACATCTTTAAGAAATTTTGAAACCAGTGTTTTGGAACACGTTCTAATGTTTGGAACAGACTTTATAAAATGAGTCTTGATTGACGTTACCTTCTTGTCCCTGATGTAGTGATGATGAACATGTAGTTTTTGGTCTGTGAAGGATCTGCATGGAAGATGGCCGACATCTTACTGACAATCTTAAGAAATTTTGAAACCTCAGTGTTTTGAAACACGTACTAATGTTTGGGCAGACTATAAAATGAAACATGTTCTCCATGACATCTTGACTGTAATGTATTGTTGATGGACATGTAGTTATTGAACTATGAAGGATCTGCATTGAAGATGACCGACATCTTACTGATAATCCTTAAGAAGTATTGTGACCTCTCAATGTGTTGAAACCTCAGTGTTTTGAAACAATACTAATGTTTGGGACAGTTGATAAAATAAAACATGTTCTCCATGACATTCATGACTCTGATGTAGTGATGATGGACATGTAGTTCTTGGACTAAATGACCTGCATCGAACATGGCCGACATCTTACTGGCAATCTTAACAAATCCTGAATCCTCTGTGTTTTGAAACACGTCTTAATGTTTGGGACAAACTATAAAATGAGGCATGATCTCCAATATGACATTATTGTCACTGTTATAGTCACTCTACTCTTCTGAAGTGTACAAACTTGTGAAAATTGCTGAATTTTGTAATTCGTGCCCCCAAAAATGTGAAGAAGCCTCTTTTCGAGTTGACAATTACATTTCTCCATGAACTCGTTTATTCTAATGCAAAAGCCAAGAAGAGTTTGAACAGTTTCTCAGTGTTTCGAGTGCGGTCTCAAAACTCTCAGGATGTAAATAGACGAGAAACAAGTTGTAATAAACGAGTGGCGTGTTTTAATACGTTGAAATTAAAGTTTTGTGAGACGTATATCATTGGTGGTTTCTCAGCTACATGTAATTTTATTAAAACGAGTGCCATTTAAGAAGCCTGGCCTATGAATATGGATGTTGCGTGACATATATCGTGTCTAAGTACACACTCGGCCCATATCCTTCGCCGTCTACAGACGTTAACTCAATTATAACCGCCATACATTCTTATTATATGTATTTTATAGCATTATGGTTTCCTCAAATTGTTCTACTATATTTTGTCTCCTCTCTCTCTCTCTTTTAGTATTTCGTGTGTCTGTGTGGGGCTTAAGAGTTGCTTCATTTTTCGTTTATAACATGCTTTATACACGACTCTCAGCTATACTGCTTCTGCTTCCAGATTAATGAGAAATTAATTTTCAAGAGAGTTTTAACAGTTGTGTCGTTATGAAATACGCCTCGCGTGTGTGCCACCGATGACTTAATAAATTATATTTTGCCTAGCATATAATCCTCGACTACTTGTGGCACCAACATTCAGCTTTTGCGGATATGAGGAGGACTTGTTTTAATCACTCTCTCTCTCTCTCTCTCTCTTGTGTGCTTAGCGAAATAAAGAGGACATTTTTGTCGCCGTTTTTATGTTTCTGAGAGCAGATTTTATGTTTCTCAGATACGATTTTGATTTACACGTGCTTGAAATCAAAATACATAAAATGCACATGTCTCCTCTGCGTATGTCTATATGGCAGGCAAATCGTTGATTTCTCTGCTACTTATACTCTCCATCTTTCGTAAAAAATCTACGAGTTAATTTGTCGTTTATCATCCCTTATTTAATGAATTCAACTTCTCTGAAATGTCTTAAGAAGTTTATTTATAAAAAAAATGAAGTGCGGTATTAAATACCCGTTGTTTGTTGGAAATATATGTTATGATAGTTAGATGTCAGAAATTAGCCATCTTGGATGGAAGAATCATTTGTGTGTCATGTATGTCTTTTTTATATATAACTACACATGAAATTAGACATACTTGTATTTGGCCATATAAGTGCATACATGTACTTGTGTGGCCCATGTCAAATCAAAACCAGTTTGAAAAAATTCAGGTTTTTGCTTCTTGATCCTTGATTTTAGAGTTGCTGGTACTTTCCGGTTTTCTCGACCTCACTTTTCGGTTATGTGGACCTCATAAAATTCATTTTAACTTAACCTAACTTAACCAAACGTAAGAAAGTTAGGTTAGGGCAAGATAAGTGGGATAAAATTACCGGATAATGATGTTAAAATACTGATAGATTGACCTAGTGTTTTTTCCTATTCTTTATTGTACGATTTCGAATAAAAACATTTTGAAGAACATTTTCATTGTTCATTGTTTCATGAGGTCGAGATAACCGGAAAGTACCGAACATTTTTAAAAATAATTAAAATTTTGTCAAGTTATTGAAATACGGTCAGAAAAAATATTTTTAGAAGTCAGGAAAAGTCAGGAAAAATTGCCATAATGGTCAGGAAAAGTCAGGCAAGACCAATCTGTAAAAAAACTGGCAAAACCCTGTTGCTTACCAGTTTTGTTTCAGCAAACTTATGACGCGTGTTCTAATCTAGAGTCCAGACTCATTTTCACGATTGCTCGGGTAGCGGTCTAGATCAAAGGAAAAAAAGGAGTCGGCTGACGGCTCAGCTGTCAGCCGTCTGCTCGACTAAGCCATCGGCTTAATTGAGATCTGATCTGCCAGTGTGCAGACGAACTGAAGTTCAACGATACAGCGGATTGCAAAAAATAACAAAGTTTTTAAATATCAATATCTAAATGTAGATATGTATTATAGATACGTAGTAGACATGTTTTTAGAAATGTAGATTGTCCGCAATGCGCGAGTCAAAAATTGTGCAGACGGTAGCGAACTTGCCTCGGTAGGAGCGCCATAAACATGACACATTGAATCTGATTTTTTTAGTCATTTGGTGGAGACACTTTGGCTTCATTATCATTTTTGTGACTTCATGGTTTTCGGTTTGTGTTTTTTGTTTGTGTATGCGGACTCGAGCCTCATTTCGCATGATACGCTTGGTGGAGACGCGGCTTCACGCGTCTGTCTCCTCGAATCAATTCATCAGCCTTTTCTTGATTTTCATCTGTGACTGATATATAAATATCTGGCAATACAAATTTTTAAAAAAACCTTCATGCTACATTAATTTATCTGAATGTTTTTAGTTCAATCCTATTGTTTTTATAGTTGGGCAACAATTTCTGTGACGTTTTGTTTTTATTTATACAGCAAAATTGTTGAGTAAACTTAATAGCAATTGTTCTAACTGAAATCCATTGTAGTTGCTGCAGTGGGAATTGTGTCGCGCCTAAATCAACTAAACAGCTTTAATTACTTCTAAATGGATCCAATAAAATTTCATTGTTTCCATGGTTGGTTTTTTTGTGTTTTGTTTCCCCTATCTTCTTCTTTCGTAAACGGATGATTTCGTTTGCTAAATTTAAGCCGCAATTAAGGATCCAAACTATTTCCGTTATATATATAAATACCTCACAATCACGGTGCTATTTTACTAATTTCGTTTTTTTAAAATGTTTTTCGGCTGACTTTTAATGGCGAATGTTTTCTACACATTTTATATCACTTTTAGAGCGAGGCCTACATTAAATCTTTTTAGGAAAACTGTTGAACTGTGACCTTGGTCGACTCCACTCTCTGTTTGTGAAGGCCATCCACTTGCAGTTAATTGTTAGACCGCCAGGTGGAGCCCCCATGGCACTTGTCACTTGACCTAATTAGTGTAGGTCACCTGACCTGTTTGTAGTTAACCTGTTTTCCATGTTTTGGTGATACCACTCTAGTATTTTTGCATATAAAGTACCCATTTGTACTTTATAAATTTTTCAAAAAAGTATTGTAAGGCCTGTCAAGGTCCATTTTCTCTTAAGGGCCTAATGTGGTCTTTATATTGCTTTGAATGTCTTAAGAAATCCAAAAATGACCTATACATGTAGTTCTCACTCACTGAAAGTAGAGTATCGAGTTGTTCTTGTTATGTATAGCTTATCAAGGACCAAATATGACCCAAATATGAAAGCATCTATTTGTATTAAAGTGATTTTTATATAAATTTTTGATACAAAAGTCCCATAACCGATTTAATTCCCTTTGAAAAAAGAAGCATTGTATCTGTGTTTCGGGTGTTGGTTTTTCCTATTTTTTTCTCCCCCCTCAGAAGATGTTATTTTTTTTTTCTTTTCCCTTTGAATGCACCGACCATAAAAGTAAAACTATGCCGTCGTCGTCGTCGTCTTTTCCGCACGATAAGATAAGAAAAAGAGCGAATTTCTGGATGAGATTTTGGTTAGTTGCTTGTATGGCAAAAGCATCCCATAAAGATCAGGCAGGAGGAAAACAATTACCAAAGGGCCTATGGTGGTGAAGATGGAGAAGGAACACTAGTACTAGCTACTAGCTCTGCTGGATAACTCATTGAAAACGATGAAATTTCTGCCATACCATCAAGAACAAATTAAAGTCAGAATCAGTGAATTGAAGGCAGCCAAATCTCATGTTGCCAGCCTACTTTTTTTTTGTGTGTGTTTTACACATGTCATTGGGCTCGTCTAAATTGTATACACACGAGTTGTAAAAAAAAAAAAGATTTGTGCAATGATTGCTCTTCAACAACAACAACAACAGCCTTTAATTTAAATTTTTTATATCAGCATTATTGGGTTTCTATTTATATGGGAGGATGAGGTTTAAAACAACTGAGAAAAGGGCAGCAAATGTCCTTCAATTTCTACTGGATTTTCTAATTAAATCCTCGGAATTAGACGCCATGTGGATTAGGTCCAATTGATTACAACTGTTCGCATTGAACTTTGACTATACCTAAATGGGTGTGCCAATAATAGGACTAGCAGCAGGGTGCACGCCCATATGCAGCATGGATCGTGTGCCATATTCGTTTTTAATCAGTGCCTGCTTTTAATACATTTTAATGAGTTTCAGGAAAGTGGACGTGTCACTCCAACGTGTGTGTGTGTGTGTATTGCGATGCTCACAAAATTAAACCTATACTTAAAACAGATGGCATTCAAAAACCAAACTGAGTGAAAAGTAGACAAAAGTTTTTAATTGACAAATGAATAAATTGAATTTTCTATATCTTCGAGTGGTTATTATAAATATGGACGAGTAGGAGTATACTGAATACACGAGTACGGTGGAATTGTACTCCGTATTACGAGTACAGTACATGTAATCGGTAATCATATTGTTTGCAATTACCATAACATAGAAAACAATGTCATCTTACCTCAGCAGTGCTGCTAATCCAAATAACACAATCCATTATTCTTTACAATTTTTGTTTAATTTGACACCAAATCACAATTTAACTAATCGAAATATTATTTCTAAAGGCCAACAATTAAATTCAGAAATTATTCTACTCAAATGGAAGCAAACTGTAGTTGCTTTTTCGTTTTTAAAATCAGAGAAGATAAGCAAAAATCCTGGATTTTTTAATATTTTTTTCATTTCTGTTCTAATTTTTCGCATATACATAGTTCTATTTTGAAATTCTGTTTTGGCATGCCTTGAAATTCTATTTCTTTGGCACGCTTTGGAATTCCATTTTTTGGCATGCTTTGAAATTCCATTTCTTTGCACGCTTTAAAATTCTATTTTGTTGGCATGCTTCGAAATTCCATTTCTTTGCACGCTTTGAAATTCCATTTCTTTGCACGCTTTAAAATTCTATTTTTTGGCATGCTTTAAAATTCCATTTCTTGGTACGCTTCGAAATTCTATTTTTGGCATGCTTCGAAATTCTATTTTTTGTCATGCTTCGGAATTCCATTTCTTTGCACGCTTTGAAATTCCATTTTCTTAGCACGCTTTGAAATGTTATTTTTTTGGCATGCTTTGGAATTCCATTTCTTTGGCATGCTTTGAAATTCTATTTTCTGGCATGCTTTGAAAATCCATTTCATAAGCTATAATAAACAACCGAATTTGGCCCAATTTGTTAGATTGAATGTTTTAATACGACCGCAAAAGATCGTCTTTCGGTTGTAAAATGGTGGACACGCGTATACTATGTCCCAAACAATGTGTACTAAACATGGCGGCCATATTATCAGTTGTTCGCCTCGACCACAATGCTGTTTTGGTGTTTTCAGTTTTCCTGTCGTGCTGTTTTAAAGCTGTGTATTGTAGGACTAAATTGATTATTTGGTTTGGTCGCTATATTTCCACTAATAGCCAATATGTTGCGCTGGGGGCTAAAATGACCACTGGCTTTGTTTCATTGGTCAGGTGGGGATTTTCCCTCTGTTCACCGATGAATCGGTTAGCCCCGTATGCACGTTCCTTAATGGGCTTCATTGCCATTGATTTTTCCCTCCCCAAAAGCTAAAGCAGTTTTATACTGAGCTACAATCTCATTTCCAGATTGTCATTTCTTAACTCTGTGTGTATTGCTGCTTTTAAAAGATAATGCCGCGTGTTTGTGTTCGTACTGGACACGTTCACCATCAACTAGACAACAGAATTTGTTTCACTTACACAATAGGGGAGACTTGGGAGCAGTACTCATGAGTAGGAGTACAAGCTCACATGGAAGTACACGTTTTGCACCAAATTCCCCCAGATGTATCCAAAAAACCGTATATCCATGACTTTAGAATGATTTTTGGCTGGTGTCTTGTCCCAAATCAGACATTGGGTCATTCGGACTTTAATAGTGTCATAAGTGTAAAGATATGTCTCGATTAACCGGAATCCACCGTGATTTTTAACACATTTTTTTGTGTGTGTTTATTGGAGAATGTTGTTGTCGAGTTGGCATGTCCTCGCCAATGCACTGTTGTGTGATATGGCAATGTGCCTGAACGGTGTCACTTAATGTTTGGGCGTATAAAGACGGGCATTTTGTTAGCTTAAGTGTTGTTTGAGGGGGGGGGGAGAGTTGAGATGAGGAGGGGGGAGGGGAAGACTTTCGTTAATGTTCATGGTAGCGCAATGTAGCAGCACGGGTCAATAATTTAAATGCTTACAACTGTTGGTACACTCGGAGTAAACGTAAAACACAGAAAAGTACTTTAGTAATCAATTAAGCTGGCACAATAAATATGTCCAGAAGGCGTCACATCTGTTCGCCATCCTGTCAAAGATATGGGCTCCTTAATTCATTGAAAAATGCGCGACAAACGCGTTAGCAAAAGGAGAGAGGGGTGTGTTGTACAGCGTGCGCCAAAGGGAGCGGAAAAAGGACCCCTCTTTTAATTACATTAGGCCAAAGTATAGAGGAGAAACGCTGCTTAAGACCTAAATGCCAAATGAAAATGCGCGCACCGAGAGGGAAAAATGGGGGTAAACACTATAGAGTGAAAAGAATTTCTCCTGGCATATATATATTATAGACAATACTACTACTTCTAGTACTGCTACTGCTATGGGTATTGGGAGGGGGAATACTTAAGGAATAATTACCAACTCGGATGGCAATTGAAAAGAAACAAATGGAGTCTCTTAATGCAATAGAAACGATTATCCATTCTAATAATGGCCAACCAAAAACGAAAAAACAACAAGGCTAATTCAATTGAAAACAAGCCTGAGAATGGCAATGACCATGATTACGAGACATTGCTGATGATGCTGCTTTAAAATGGATTTAAAATTGTGGTGCCACCACCGGACCGGATGCGCATTTGCAAGATTGCAAGATCCAGTGATCCACACTAGCCTCACGCAACATTCAATTCAACTCAGTGCCCTACAGTCAGCAAATAAATGGCATATGGTAGGGGTGGTCGTACCCAATTTCAGGAGAATCGCCAGGTAGGCTATTCAATCGTCTAATCGTGTGCAAAAAGAAGGACCAATAGTAAGCATCCGTCTTGGCACGAAGCCAAGATCAAAGGATTTGAGTGATTATGTCTACTCCTAGAGTGGTTGTTGGGCGTTAATGTATGGGAATTAAGAGAAAGATTAAAACGTTTGAATAACCCCATAGATAACTTTTCGCGTTTGGACCTCACCGTGTCCCAATTTATAGAGTGGAGCATTTCTGTCACACTCGCATAATGTTTGTAACAATAACTTTTAGTTCCACACTATTAGCAAGATCTACACAAACAAAACCCTGCAGTGGTCAACTTCGTGTGTAGTGGTTCGCATTGGTGGTCCTTTTTGATCTTTGGATAAATCTGACAATTTGAAATGTTGTCCTTGCTGTTGCACTTGCACCTGTCTGCTTGATAATTGTTGTCATTCAACAAAATTCTGTTTCTGACGTCTACTTTTGAAATGTCAGCATGTTTGGAAAAACTCTGACATGTGATAATCATGAATGTGACATTTGTGCAAATTATTCGATGGACTGTAGTTTTCTTACACTTTGTAGCCAAAAAATTCATTTCTTATGGTTTGTGAATTTTTAGAAATATATATATATAATTTCTTTTGGTTTTCTTGCATTTCGTATAAAGTGTTTCTCTTTAGTTTTTGATGTTGGGCATATTTCAGGATAACGTCCAAAATCTTTACTCCGATATATACATATGCATTTTTTTTTCTATATAATGGGTTATATGTTTGCACACGTCTGTACCTTCGAAAGCACATTTTTCATCTCTGTAAATGAATCACCGAGATATGTATTTTTTTTCGTATCCTAAATGTAAATAATGTATTGCGTAGATACCATTTACCTGCGTGTGCGTGTGCCCTATTAGATATATATATATATATATACATATATTTTGTTTGAACATTGAAATCGATAGTTGAATATGTTACCTACCTGCTTTCATAATTGCTCTACTATTTTTCTCATATTGGATTTTAGTATAGATAAAAATATTCCATAAAAAATATACGAACGCAGTTTTTTATTTTTATTTTACCAAATTGGATTCTTCATTTAACATTATATGCTTTAATTTTTACATGAATATGTTTGTGCACTTATGCCATCCGCATTTCATGTGCTTTTTATGTTTAACTTCATTCAACTAATTTAATACACTTTAAGATTTCTGTACTGTTTGATTATGTTAGGGCCTTTAATTCAACTAGGTTTTTGTAAAAATTCAGTTTCTAAGCTACATTAATTGACAAATAGTTTTTTTTTATAGTTTTGACAAATAAATACAAATTGAGCAAATAGATTCCAAAAGTTTTCATCTTGTTTGTTTCATCAGGCTACAGACAACTGATGGTGGCGCCCTCAGTCGATGTAGCTATGTAACATACAGCAGTGAGGATACCTTGTAATATTATTGAAATTCAATGTGGTGATTTGTTACTCTACTATTTTTACAAAAATGACTATTGAGAGTCCTGATGTAAAATTCTTGTTTCATGAGACAGTCATCTTGTCGATGGATGGTGGCACCCTCAGTCGATGTAACTCTGTAACAATCAATATTGTCCAATCGCTTTCGCTTGCAATGTTTGGATTTCTGCCTCGTATCCGATCTGTTTACTAAAGGAAGGATTATTGGATGCTCAGTGCACTCATCACGCAACATCGCTTCTGCCAACTTATCTTTTTGTATTAATTTTATGGGTTGCGCGTAAGCCAGTTTATCTTTCATTTCACGATAATGACTCGAATTTTACAACCGGTGTTCATTAGAGCATTGATGGCAAGAGGAACTGTGCCAAACAACGCGTACTCTCTCTCTCTTTCACTCTTGCCATCTATGTTGTTTGTGTTGATAACAATGGCAAGGTGTGATCTGCAACATAGTCACAGTTGTTTCGGAAGACTTTCGCTTTTGTGTACTGCTGTGAAGCTTATATGTACTGCAGTGAAACTCATGTGTACTGCAGTGAAGCTTAGCTGTACTGCAGTTAAGCTCATGTGTGTTGCAGTGAAGCTCATGTGTAATGCAGTGATGCTCATGTGCACTGCAGTGAAACTCATGTGTACTGCAGTGAAGCTCATGTGTATTGCAGTGAACTCATGTGTACTGCAGTGAAGCTTATATGTATTGCAGCGAAGCTTAGTTGTATTGCAGTAAAATCATATGTGTTGCAGTGAAGCTTATATTTTGCAGTGAACTCATGTGTACTGTAGGGAAGCTCATGTGTATTGCAGTGAAGCACATGTGCATTGCAGTGAATCTCATGTATACTGCAGTGAAGCTTAGTTGTATTGCAGTGAAGCTCATGTAAACTGCAGTGAAGCTTAGTTGTATTGCAGTGAAGCTCATGTGTACTGCATGAAGCTCATGTGTACTGTAGTGAAGCTTATATGTCTTGCAGCGAAGCTTAGTTGTATTGCAGTAAAGTCATATGTGTTGCAGTGAAGCTTATATTTTGCAGTGAACTCATGTTTACTGTAGGGAAGCTCATGTGTACTGCAGTGAAGCTCGTGTGTACTGCAGTGAAGCTCATGTGCACTGCAGTGAAACTCATGTGTACTGCAGTGAAGCTAGGTTGTTGCAGCCTCCCTAAATATGTTCATTCAGTGGTTATAAAAATGGTTCATTAAGTGGTTAAAATGTTCTATACGTGGCATTACATGTCACACATATTTTATAATATTAAGGTCACAAACAGCGTATGAAATAGCCATATTTATCAGTTGGTCTTTATTTGAAACGCCTAAGGCTATCTAAACAGGTCCATCGTTGTTATTTGGTCTTCCTTATTTGATGCAAATAAGGGCAGTTTTCGCTCCAGTGGACCTTTGACGATGCTAGGGGCTATAGAGAGAGAGATGGTTTGTATGCGGTTAGCCCTCGTATTGCTTCAGTTATGCCATTATTCGATAGGAACTCATTATGGCCACTGTTGTTTCTCCCCCCTAGAAAGATTTTTCTCGGCGAATTGAGCGTGTAATGAAGCGGAAGCGGAGGATCTTAAACAGCTGTTTAGATTGTTGACCATTGTTCAGTCGGTTGCATTCCTCGCCATGTTAATAATGCTCGCATTCTTCCCGTTTAATAAGCTTCAAAACGATTCACGGAACCCAAAAGGGGCCGAAAGAGACGAGAAAATAATATATATATATAGATAGAGGTAAGGCACGCATGAAAATGGCAATATTTACACGCTTTTGAATAGCTCAAGATCCTCCACTCTTCTCATGCACACGATGTTTGTGTTGGTGCTCCACTTTGTGTCTCGGTCACACCAACAATTCAAACGGAGATTTTCAACTCCTACATTTTCATCTTCTCCTCTTTCAATCTTTTCCTTGTCTGGATTTTCAACGTGCTTATTTAGTCTACCTAACTGTTACTCTGCATGACCTGCAGAAAGAATTTGTGCCTTAAAATTTCAGTCTTAAAACTGCAGTTTGTTCTGGTGTATATATTGAAACAAAAAATATAAACTGCAGTATTTTTGCACTTTTACAGCAATGTTAATCCAACTTTGATGCAAAAATACACAAGTTAATTTTGAATAAAGTGCTGTAGATTTTATAGTAAACATTAAAACATTACAGAAAGCATGTTACGAATGTTCGTGCGGTTTTTGTTCTGGTGTATAATGAAACAAAAAATAAAAATTGCAGTATTTTTGCACTTTTACAGCAATATTAATCCAAGTTTGATGCAAAAATGCACAAGTTAATTTTGAATAAAGTGCAGTAGATTTTATAGGAAACATTAAAACATTACGGAAAACATGTTACGAATGTTTGCGCGGTTTTTACAACCAAGTGTTTAAAGGGTACCACATGACTCAGCACGTCTCACCCGAAAGGGGTTACATTTGGGAGTTATAAGGTTAAGAAATCATAACAAAAATTAAAAGACCAGAAACAGGAGGTTATTTAGGGGGCTTGATTTCAATGATGGGAGAGTTCGGAAGTTAGGATATTGGCTGTTCTGTATAGCCGCCAGATGGTCGGGGGACTGGGGGAGGATAGTAGAAAATAAAAAAGGTCTGGAGGGTTGACAAGAGGTAGGGGTGTTGTTTTTTGTTTTGTAACCAGTTAAAGATATGGCGAAAAAAAATTATAAATGTGTTGACTGTTGTCAATCATTGTCCATATATGGGATAAAATATTGGCTTATATTAATAGCTAAACTTGCTATAAAATGCTATAACAAATCTATTAAAAATCTATTACAAATCTATTAAAATTCACTACAAAAAACAAGTTAAAAAAGCTAGCTAAAACATCCACTATAATTAATAGTTAAAAATACACCACTTAGTATAATGTAATCAAAAACCAAGTTATATTATCGTACAACCTATAAAATTCTAATTGTACCAAGACTAGTAAAAATACTGCATTATGCTTTTTTATAAGTATAAAAGTTTGCCACTCGATACTACTTAAGAAATGTAAAATTAATCAAAAGCAAACAAAGTGCATGTTGTAATTCCATGTATATATATGTATAAAATGAGGTGCAATAAAGAAACTGTGATATTGCTCATTACGCTTTTAATCATACTCTCGTATTCAAGCGTATAGAATAAGGCCCCTACTTGATATCGACATAGTCTAGCATGCTGAGAAATGAAATTGGACATTTTCTAAACTCATCCCATCCATAAAAGTTTTAGATGCGAATCCATGAGGGGCTTATTTACATTTGCACAAATAATTACGCAATTGAAATGATTACACGCTGCTTGAAAACTCGCACGCTCCGAAACCTTATTCAATGTTTAAATATATATATTTTCAATTTCGTCTTGTGCCTCAGACGTATTGGACCCACTTCTGATTTGCATGTTAGTTAGCATGCTGCCTTTACTACTCCTAAGTGTATCGTTTGCTTTTATTAACTCCAGTTTGCTGATGAACGGGAATTTCCCAAGGCCGTCATCCACCAAAGGCTACAACAACACTGGTATATACAACTTTATACACATTGCCAAGATAATACTCCAACTTAAGTCCTACGAACATTTAATTGTCCATCATCAATATATAAGTTCAAAATATATTCTGCTTGGAAACTGGCATCGTAACAACTTAAAACTGTGCGAGGTTTAGATATACTTGAAACAAAGGCAAATATTGTACAACAAGAACTGAACTTTTATTAATGTGTTTTCGCTGGGTCATTAATGCCCTATTCCCACAGATCCTAAAACGCTCCGAAAGTACGCCAGCAGATGGCGCAACATCGGTTTGCGAACATTTCCGTGTATTCCCACCAAACCGAGAGAGTCGACAAGAAATAATATCCGAAAACAGAAATTGTAGCGGGACTAGAGCGAATGAATTATAAACTTTCGCCACTAATTCGCTATCCTACATATTTTACATTTGCGTTATTTAAAAAAATATAGTGAGTTTTTTAATTTAATTAATGCAACTTTCTTTCGAGATTTCTGTGTACGTGTTTTTTTTGCGCTCGTTCCGCTGGTTCGTCTGCTAAATATCTTTTACATGTCAAAAATATTTTAGCAGACGATGTGAGCGGGGTTTTCTGCTCACCTGAAAGGCACGATGGCATCGTTGCGCATACGCAGCGTTAAACTTCCACTAGCAGGCGGAAATCCGAGCATTTTCGGTGAGGTGGGAATAGCGCATTAGGCATTGTCGTCTGCTAAACATCTTTGCCATGTCAAATATATTTTAGCAGACAATGTGAGCGGGGTTTTTTGCTCACCGGCAAGGCACAATGGCATCATTGCGCATACGCACTTCCGCTAGCAGACGGAAATCCGAGCTTTTTCTTTGCGGTGGGATTAGCGCATTAGCCTGTTCTCTCTCTAGACTAGAGTATTCAACGAAATTTCTCTTTATACAGTAGAAACTCGATTATCCGGACTAATTGGGACCATGGGTCATCCGGATAAGCAAAAATCCGGATAATCGA
>JAQGAE010000492.1:0-35533 GCA_034696685.1 Julus scandinavius | reverse complement strand
ACACTTGGTACACAAGTAGAAAAAGATAAAATTTTATACAAAATGTACCTCATATAGCAGACGCCGAGCGCAGAATAACTCAGAAAGAGCAAGACGGCAAGAATGCAGAGAAATATCTTGAAATAGTCGGCGCTGCAAGCTTATGTCAGAGAAAAGTTAACATAGAAATGTGTAGGGTGTTTCCGTAACATAGCATAGCGAAACATAGGCAACAACGTAACGAAACGTTCAAATGTGTAGGGGCCTTAATACATCTTTTCTTACTTATTTGAATATATGTTCATAAATATTTTTTTTTCACTTCTTAATGCATGAAATGAAAAATACATGTAGACGTATAATGGTTATGACGTGATTATGACACATTACGATATTGTTCATCACTATTTTCAAACATGTATTTTTATTCTATTCAGAACATGGTCAATCTTGGGTATATGTCATGGTTGAGACTATGGGTTGGTTGATTAAGGGGTTGATACAGAGCTTATAAAAAACTAATAATATTAATAAAATGCACTTGGTAACATGTAGAATTTATTATTTATATATTATTTATTGGCAAGTTTCAATTAGCTGAAAATGTATCTGACCGTATTGCAGAAATGTATCTATAACATTTTTGTTATGTTTTATGTTTATATTTTATGAATTAACAAAAGTTTAGAAGGAATTTTATATTTTTTACCGTTTTAAAAATCGACGGTTAAGAGGGGTTCAACTATCGTTTGTTTAGAAATGTACTTGTAGCCTGAGTTATGGATACAGCAATGTGCCCTATTACGTTTTTGGGAGATTATAAAATGGGAAATGCGAGTGTATGAAATGATAAATTTATGTAAAATGTAAATTATTTTAAATTTTCATACTGTTGTTGCCATAACCAAGTGATGACTAATAGAAAACATAACGTTCAATTCTAAATTTTAAAAAATGTCTAATATGTTGCTTCGCTAAATTTACAGTTAATCTATGAAATGTGTATAAAGTTCTTGTTATGCAATACATGTTACCATAAACTGCACACAATTTTTGCATAACTTTGTATTACTTTGATAAAGCATATGCTGAGAAAAGCTACCTTCATATAGATACATTTTTCCAAAATAAAATTTCTTACAAACTTCCGTCCACTCAAATAAATTCATTACACATACCAAAAATAATTGCATCAAACTCGTGTTATTATAATTTATAAAGGATCTTTTAAAGCAAAGTTATGCAAAGTCATATTACAAGCTTCTAATTTTTAAAAATGAGCGTCAAAGCATTAATATTGCTGGTGTTCCCACGAGGTAATCATTTGTATTTAGACAGTTTAGTATTGGGTCAGAAATAAGTTAAAATTACGAAATGTACCATGACGTATGAACGTAATTTAGGTTGGTGGTGAAATTTTCAATGCACGATTGAAGTAATTGTACATATAATTAGCGGATAATAAGTGTGGATGATTGGAATGAACTGGGGATACAAGACGTTAAGTGCATTGGTGCCCCAGTGGGACGTCTTGGAATTCATGGCTAGGCTGTTACTGGCTTTTCACTGTTTTCGACGCTGTCTACTGGCTTTCTTCCCTCTCTCTTTTCTCATGTTACTATGTACCAACTATTAGCCAACGGAGGGTTCTTGGCCTCTATTGACATCCAATCAATGAATCACTTGTCCCATTCAGCAGTGACAAAAAACGTCATCTATTTATTTAGCACACCCTTGATTTAACTCGATTTTGTCAACCCAATAAAGCACTGTAAGGCTCCAAAGATCGACCCTTTACCTGAAGGCTTAGAGTATGTAGTGAGTTTTTCAGAAAATCAAAATATTTTCAAATGGTTTGGAGTGATGATTTCGTATACTCACCAAAGTCACCAACTTAACTGGATGGCCATATTTCTTTTACCATGCATAACATTCTTTTAATAATCCAATCATTTTTTAAGGATTTACCATTAAAACTTTATATCTGTAACATCCAACTATCAATTGATCTCATCACCCAAACACGAAACTGCAATTTAATTTTTGTACCATATAATCAGAAAGATACCATATGTTCAGGTAGGGGATAAAGGACTATTCTACCACCCACACAAGGGTTGTCTTCTTCAATACTAGCATACGCTAAAGTTTGGCAGTGGAGATAGCGGGTATACAATTTTCAGACTTTCTTGCTACACTTGCGAGGCCTACATTAAAGTAATATTCGCTAGCAGAAAAAAAAATGATGAAATATGCAATACAGAATAAGCGTCTCCATGAACTCTCTTCTAATCTGTATGTACTTTGTGGAGATGTAGAGCAGGACTGATGTCATATTTGTAGGATCTTCCGTATGTCTGTTTAGTTTAAGAAACACTCCTTAATATGGTTTTTCCTTTCATCTATCATCCCTTCCCTTATTTTCGTTTGTGTATCTTGTATGCCTCCCTGTGCCATTTCTATTTATTCCTTTTCTCTCTCAATCTACCTTATGACCACCCTCCCTCCACTGTACATCGCGCGTCAAATTTAATTTCGATCCACTCGCACGGAAATGGCAAAAATCCACAGAGAATTCAGGCATGGCTTGTCGATTCTTTTGTTTTGGGCCTTGACATTTTCACTTTATAACTTGGGCTGCATTTTTTCCATCGTGCACGTCTGGCTACACACAACTAAGTTACCTACCCGGCACGCATTGTCGTGTATACAATATTCATAAATGCTCTCGCTTGGCATAAGATTATTCTGCAATTGCCAATGCATCAGATAAATGAACGTCATCAACAACTAGTTTTTCAAATAATTCTGGCATGCTATTTTCTGTCTACATGGGTGTATTCAATATACACTTAAGTGCCATATTTTTTTAGAAATGTTCCACGTTTTTTCCCACAAATAGACATAAAACGCCATATATGTTTTCAGACACATGGGAATATATGAGACATAACGTAGCATGTATGGTCCAACATAATTTGTATACCGGGGATTGATTGTTCACAATTATAAGCACATAGAAATGACTCCTGATAACCTTGATGATATAATTTTGAAACATATCTAAAACACTATGTTCCATATCCATGAACAATGTATTGAAATATTCAGGTTTTTAAATGTACTAGCTTAACAATCTGCTCTTGTTTAAAAACAGAATTTACCAAGTGACTGCACATACACTTCTTTCTTGTGTGAAAAATGTTGTTTTGAACGAGTTTACTTTTATTGTTAAATTTAATACAATAATTATTATTTTAGATATCTGATGCATGCAGATAGAAACGTGTTCCTTGTCTCTATCATTTTAATTCAGACTTTGCAATTCCTTTTATTTCCACCCTATACCAGAAAACCCAGACCCAGATATAACATGATTAATCAATTAAATATGCCATCTGGTTTACGTTTCTAGCAAGATTTTCAAGTTTAATGCAGTTTGTAGATGCATTAGACATAATTTCTACTTTGAAATCTAGCCAGACGATGATTTGGAACGACGGATTAAGTACCATGTTACATTTCCAAGTTGTCCATCAAACAGTTAATCCTTGTTTTTATAGGATATAATAACACAACCCTTCTATGTTGAGAATCATCGCTTATAGTTTCTGTTTATGAAGCATGTCATTTCCTGCAGCGTTATTGTCTTTGGTGTTAAGTTTTGTCTGATCCATTTGGCACTCAGAAACGAAAGTTTCCTTATATTCGGCTGTAGAAGCCTCAAAGTTTGTGTTGTTTATTTAACGTCTCCTTCTATCTCCTCTTGCTTTATAAAGTCTACATTTACAAGATTGCCTTGCCTATATCTGGTGTTCATTTATAAGCGTATCAAGAAATTGGATTATTTGTATTTTCTGTCAGTAACAATTTGAGTGTCCATCTTGATGGTCACTCAGTTTTCTGTTATCTCTCTAAGGTAAGCATACGAATTTCGGATATAAGCCTACTCTTGCCAATAAATGGTTCGAAGAAGTGGCAAATCACATTAAGAACGCATGTGTATCCGGATACAATATATCGAGATACCTTTAGAAAACCAAATAACATCTATAACTGACTGTTGACCGTCGTGTATTTGAACGCAGAGTACTGTAAGATGTAATCCTGCAGTTGCCATTACCAAATGCAGACAATTTCATATACCATTACTTTTTATCAATGCCAGATCATGTTCTCTTGTGCAACGCATTAAATGCTTAGGGTATAAAAAGTGTGAGGTGTACGCATTACATTATACGGAAAATTTATAAAAATAATAAGATTATTTATAAAGAAATATAGTATATAGCTGTATAGCATGTTTTTTTCCACTTTGATCGCAGACACTATAGAATGGTTAAATTCCCTAATCAACCAATTCATGCAGTATCCAATTTGTTTAAATCAATTCCAGTATTCAGAATTTGTAATGGTAAAAACTTAACTTCATCTACTCTATAAATGTAATCTACAATGATATTTTTTGGAAAATCTTACAACAAAATTCTTTAATTAACCTTTGTAGCTTTTAACACTAGTTTAATAAGTTCGTAAAGTTTTTACTCATGTGCATGTTAATTGAATTATATTTATAGTAACAACCAACTTTGTGGTTTTCGATTTATAAGTCGCTAAATTGTTTCATTGAATATTCGTTTTTATTTCCTTCTTTCATATATCTGATTCTAAATGTGCGTTACTATAGTTCCGAAGTAGCGACCTTACTAAGCCTTCTTAAGTGGTTTGAAGTATGAGCAAAAATGCTGATCCCAATTTCGTGACCGATGCCTTTTAGTTTGGTATTATTATCATCAACAGATTATCTCTAGATGGGGGAAGAATAACCAAATACGGCAAACAAACATGTACAAATTTTCCAGCATGAAGCTCGACATGCATGCATGAAATTTACATATCGTGCTTAATGCATTGCTTTGTGACGTTGTTTTCGACATGAAAGTATAGAATGAAAAAATGAATTATGGTTATTATTTATAATTACTTATTATGAAGCATGGTTGGTTTTAGTACAGGATAATATTACTTAAAGACATGTATATTATTAAAGGTTAAGCACTACTTGTATATGGTCAAAAATTTAGCCGATTGAATTAGGAACCGATTTGCATAAGAATCAGTTGAAATGTGTGAGATTATAGCGGGTATGAAGAGAGCGCATGCGCTCATGCACATTTCAGCCAGTTTTAGGCCATTTGATTTTTAATCGGCTAAAATAAAGTGACCTCTCATGCAATTTAAACAGTTTTAGATTTTTATAAGTCATGGACACCGCAAATGTATGTTTAGAACATTAGAATCGTGTCACTGATTGTGCATTGTATATACCTGCGATAAACATACTGAGAATTAACAATCTTAAAATAATGTTATGAAAGCTACAACTATTTAACTTACATGCAATTTTACAGATTGATATTATTACTTATAAAACGTACTTTATGAGCTTTTTAACTACACAAATTTATGATGAACATGTGTATTAAGTTAACACTTAAATAACCGCGTGTTCGAATGAAATCCATTTCCGTAAATCTTTCCAAATCAATGTATTTGTAATACTAGGGTATATTTGGTTCGGTAAATTAATTTCCTTTATTTATTTTGGCTATATAAAGCTAATTTTGCTTCAATTTGTCGTTTCTCTTATATACAAACGAAGCCAATTTCTCGTGGAAAATCATTAGTCAGCCATATTGGCAAAATTCCCACATTTGAGGTGATACATCATGATTTGTATCCTTTAAAGTAGGTACTATTGATAAAGTTATCAACAGCATGTACAATTTTTATCTCAATATTTGCACATGATTAACCGGATAAAAAAAATATATTAATTTATATCGTATGTAAATTTATTCGGATCCATCACTTCTGAGCGGCATCGTTAATAACACCATAAATATTCTTTTTTCGTAATATCGGTACCTTTTGATGGTAATCTTAAAAAAGCGTATCCAACGTATACGTAAAACTTGCCCAAAATAAAAATCTTGCAAAATTAAGGAATAAAAAGTTATAAATTATCTAAAATAGTCTGCTGAGAGTTTATAGAACCTTTTTAAAATAGAACTTGTATTCCAATACTGACATGAATGGAAAAAATATACATATGGCACATACAAGTTTGGATATAATGTATACTTATATATATGGAAAATGTAATAAATGAGCAAACATGTCAGAAATTGGGCAGATATGTCTGTGTATGGAATTTATGGTAAAAAATGATAAGATATGCCAGGTAATGCATTTGCCAATTTATCCATATATCTCTATACTTCTTTAATTGGGCAATGATGTAATATGGAGTTTGTAACCATGTTTTCAAACATATGGATTGTGACAGATACTGCCATATGGTCGTGTATGGAACGTATAATGGCATATAACCGTATTCAACCGTTTAAAATTCTGTTTTTTTTTTCATGCATGTAATTCCACTTTTCCACCACTTTAGTGTATTTCAATTGTATTACACGTAATGTTTTCCATTAGGATGGTATGACGCATTCATGTAGTGCCATATATGGAATGGAGCATAATGCCATATTTATTTATTTAAATCGATAAACATTCAACGAGTACAAGATAGGAATAAGTTCCCAATTCAATACATAATCACAATATATATGGCCCTATATAATTTGTTCACCAAAAGAGTTTAAAATTCTATATTGGGTTCCATGCATGTGCATGTAATTCAACTTTTCCTTCAACTTAGGGGATCCTTTATCGTAGGGGGAATTCCCGGCTACTTTAAGGGTGCAGGGGGTCTCAATGTACCGTTGGGTTTATTCCATTCTACTATTCGCCAATGCGCAATTACCTGCAAGACGATCAATGAAAATGTCGTGACGTCGTTCACTATCGACTGATGAATATCTAATGAGGCTATTACATTCATATGTCGTGTATGTTCGTGTATTGATCAACTAATCATTGTATGATAAAAAAAAATTGAGCAGTAAAAAGGGCGCCATTGGGAGGTACACAATGCCGGTAATATTTGTACATTTGCTAGAAATGTTCTAAAGTTTGCCGACATCGATATATACTATGGATTTTTGTTCCAAAGTACACATGCATACTTTTTAGCAGCCAATAAGGTGTATTTCAATTCAATATAGCAGAATGTTCCTTATGTGTAATATTTTTAATGCAAACTATGCTAATATATTAATATCATGCCAACAACATGCTATAATTGTATAATCGATGTTCTAATAACGCTTTTAACGTATTCATATGTATTATAGGTAAATAGACGTATGGAATATATTCTCAGCAGGTGGTAATCATAAATAATTTTTACCCCATAAAGTAGAATTTTTGGTTATTCCATTTCCGTATTGGGTTAAACCATGCATCGCATGCATGTATTACGAAAAAAAAAAACTTATGAAACGTGTAATGATATTGTACAATTTTCGAATTGGATAAATTGCTAAACAATTTCTAATGAGGATTCGAAACTTAATTATTTGATTATTTTCGTCTTCGTCTAAGTTTATACGGTTTTATCATCACAGAAGCGTATTGTTTCAAAATGTATATAATTATTTTCACAATAATTAGTTTGAACTAAATTACTTTTATAGAAATTTAGCTATAAATCTGCGATTATTTACTTTTTCCTCTTTTACATGTACTTTACTGAATCTACGGACTTGATCAAAACGTTTATATATACGGTATATTAATAATTGTTGTCCACCACCATCGACCTAATATAAATATTGGAAATGTAACTTCAAATTTTCCATGTTTATGATGAAGCTTTCACGGCAAAAGTGTGTTAAAACGAAACATGATTACTGTTTGGCCTTAGGCTTTTCATTGCATGCATTTATTAAAATTTAATATGAGAATTCGTCAATTTCACATATGTGTCCACATCTACACAAAAGCTGGGCATTTATGATAAAAAAGATTGCCAGAAATGAAAAAAAAATGGTCTTGTCCGATTTAGCATACGGTATTTTTGCTGTTAAATTATATTCTATACAGCATACACGATGTTTTTTTCAAGCGTATTGCTGTGAAGCATCAAGGGGGAGCTTTTCAATAGACTTGCAATGTTACCTTAACATGCGAACCACGAAATGGCGATTTGAATTACAATAGCAAATCACGTAATTGGTGCTTTTCAACTTCAAATTGATTCGAAAAAGTAATGTACGGAGTATCGCTTATAAACCCAAAAAGGCTTTAGGCTTAACGGCTACTTTAATACAGTGTATATTTGTTTAATAGTCACACTGTAAATACAAATATTGAATGATTTGAAATTTTCACTTTCATATTTTAGCATATCTAATGTTTCACTTTCTAATTATTAGAAAATGACTCTTTCTTAAATTTGAGTGTTGAAATTAATTCATGAAAATATTAGTTTTAAATTTTCTGGAATTTTCAGGTGAATTAATTATACTTTGCAACAGAAAGTTTGATCAAACTATAAACATATTCCACTTGTCCTCCTTTCGATATTAATCTAATTAGTCTGTGCACGAGCGGCATGTTATTAAGCATTTAGTTAATTAATTAAACTAATTAAACGAACTGAATTTTATGAATGCTTAAAACAAATTTAAGCATGCGAATTATAAAATAAAATGATATTTCAAAATAAATTACACGAATTCAAAACGGTAATTTCTCTTGTTCAAAACACAAAAAGTTAAGTTTTGTAAAAGAACCAAGTCTAAAACAAATTAAAATTCTCGTAAATTGCAATACATTCTGTATATCTAACGTATATATCGCAAGGTCTTGATACGACAGGTATATCACAGGGGAATGAAATGTTCAGGTGAGGTTACAGTTAGGAAAGGCAAGCACTACCTATCCGAATTTCACGAAGGTATGAACTAATGGAGAAAAAAAAGACCAGGTAGATATTTTATTAAGAATTTGGCCTACCTGGTATGTGTGTACGGTAAACCTTTTTATTCCCCCAAAAAGGTGCGTTGGGCAGGTGTTCAAAAAGCAGCTTCTCAGTCGGCCTCGATGTTTTCGCCGTCTTTTCCGTCTCCGTTCACCGCTGGCCGCAACTACGGTGACGTTCTGATTCCCTCCCTTTCCCTCACTGCTCTCGTTTCGGCATTGATGACGTCACCGACGGAAACGCCGACAAAAGGAAACGTACCGTGAGGCACGACGGCACACTGACTCAACTGAACTACACGTGTGGAGCTATGCTGAGAGGATGCATCCTATTATGACGGATAGTGAGATTAAAACGCTGCAGTCTTGCGTTCCCTTTACCTGATCTGCGACTGGCAGCGCAGGTTGAAGCAACGTTCTCTTGTATGCACCATGCGGTAACTAAATAACTAACGGAGAAAATCGGAAAAATAAAAAACGGCGTCTGCTGAATGGGATGAAGGAAATTTAATTAGAAATGATAAACGGTGGTTTGTTAAAAATATCCGTAAATGTTACAGGAAAAGTCGATTGAAAGTTGACGGAAATGTCCAGTAAACTACGCTGTAAAGACACATGCGTATTTTGAGACTGAAATTGTAAGAAACGAGCATTACACTTTTAAGTGTCTCGTTAGCTTTTTAAGTAGCATTAGGGGCAATTCAAAAAGGACGTCTTCGAAGTTCCTTCAAAAATAGACCCCTATTCCCTGTCCACATGGTGTGCATTTTATGCTTGAGCCCAGACTCTCCCCCCCTCTTTCCTTCTCTCATAGACGTCCTTAATCTTTTTGAAAAGTAGTGTGCCCAGAAAATTTGTTGGAACATACAAAGGTTCATCTTATAAATTTCCAAGCGCCCGACTCGCTGCCAATTCAATGGCAATTTTCAAGAAGTTTTCTGGTTTTCCCGAGTTTTTAAAATTTAAAGTACATCTGGGATTGCACACATCTCTTCTTGTTTCCCTTTCACTGACCTTTAAAACTCAATTAAGCAGAAAAACCAAAAACTGAAAAATACCATCATTAGTGGACGTCCATTATGGCTTTCCCTCTGTCTACATGATGTCCACATACCAGCAGACATCCCCCTTTTCCCCTCTTGAGAACGTTTTTTTAATGGCCCCTTACGAGTCTTTATACTATAGCTAAAAATGAAAATAAGCCTTTGAAAGTGTAGAAAGGAGATTCGATTATGACAACATTCTGTAGGCCGAATTTCAGTAATACCAAATTTCTGTAAAAGTTACG
Source organism: Julus scandinavius (assembly GCA_034696685.1). Classification (NCBI taxonomy): domain Eukaryota; kingdom Metazoa; phylum Arthropoda; class Diplopoda; order Julida; family Julidae; genus Julus; species Julus scandinavius. The sequence continues at coordinate 25,377 of JAQGAE010000492.1, read as the reverse complement.
GAAAACTACCTGAAGCAGAATTAACGTGATCGTTCCGTGAAATGTACGGATTTCCGTAAATGGGTCACCGTAATAATAAGGAAATAATTGTACTCGTATAAAAATAACAGACTATACCTCCTCATTAGTCGTGTTGGTCTTTTTTCTATATTTTTTCCACTAGTAGTTACATTCGATTTTTCGATCATTTATGTTTCTGTAAGTTAACATTTGCTTGGAAACATTGTGGAAAACATAAACATCCACAGTCAAGACAACCACTATCCCAACTATACGTTAGTGACTCAATATAATTGATTTCCAAGTAACGTGTGGAATATAAGAGTTGCGGAAGTTCCTTCATTTTGGTATACATTTGAAGAAGATTTCTTTTATTAAAGTGGAAAAAAAATGCTGTTCATCATACCAGATAATTTGATTTCTCCATAGAAGAAACTAAATGTGGAAAGTTTCTTCATCTTGAATAAATTTAAAGGAAATTTCTCGTATATCCAATTTACTGGACATTTCCTTCAATTTTTACTTGACGTTTCCTGTAAAATTTACGGATATTTTAATTCTGTGGCTATACTCGCCAATTTCTGATTTTAGAACATGTTTTAAAGGTAAAACTTCCCCCCTCATAGGTGCAGAGATCCAAACTAAACAATACAATAAAACTAAACAATAAAAAACATATTTTTTTATAAAAAAGTATGATTGATTTACTGACAAAACCTGATGACGTTTCTATTTAATTTAAGCCAATAGGGAGGATCAAACAGAGAAATTAAGGCTTGCAAAAATATCTAAGTTATCCCACATGATGGGGGTAGGTTTGGGAAGAGAAAAGGGTTCTTTCTATATGAGCTGGTCACTTTCAGATCGTAATTAATGAACACGTTTTCAAAATTCCAAAAATAATAATAATTAAAACTGGCACATTTTCGTTAATTAAATAGTATCTAATTTGATTTACAAGAACTAAAGCAGATCTGAATTTATTCATAAAAAAGTGGCAGAAAACCAAATGATGATTTCAAGAATATGATTTTGAAGTTGTAAAATATATTTAAAATTTGTGACTGTGAATTGATAAAGCAAAACTCGTTACACAATGTGTGATTCAGATTACGTAAAAAATAATGATTTAAAAACAGAATTCAAATTGTGTGTAGTAATGCCACATTAAGGTATTTTAATCCTTTGTCCAGAAGATAGGCTTCATTTGCTTTCAGACTGAGCTAAATTCTTAGCCATTATTCAAGCTCTTCAGATACAGTTTAAATCGCATTTTTATTAAGCGTCGATGGAGTATTACACATGTACAGTATCGTCTGAATTACTGATTAATAAATATTTAAGGAAAATGCTACTGTTATCCTCGTTTTATTGTCCTTCCAAATGTTGCTTGTGGAATTGCAACATAATCTTCAACAGAGATTTCTTCCAACTAACGAATTTCTACCAACTTGCTTTACTCAGTTTTATGATTAACAACATATGTAACTGCACTTAAGGTGATGATCAATTGCAGCCTATGTATACAGTATACAGGTGTGCTTTGCCGTGTTCTACATTTATACTACTTATGTTTTGGAATATAGTAAGTAGAAAGCAAGGCTCGTGTTTTGTCCAACTGCGTTTTGTATGCTGTTTAATAAATGTATGTAAAATGTTATACAGGGTGGGCCAATAAAAAGTAAGCCAACTTTATAAAAATCATAAAATGGTTATTTGTTAATGAAATTTATTGAAAATTTGTACATGTGTACTTAAACAGGATACAAAAAAATTCCCTATTTCAATTTGTGTTCAAAGTTGGCACCTTTTGCAAAAATACAAGCCGTAAGGCGCATGCGCCATTGGGCGATTGCCTCGTCGATTGTTGTTTGATTACTTTCATTCCAAGCGTCCAAAAATTCGCTACTTTAACTCGTCGATGTCAGTATCTTTGAATTATACCCCAGATTGGATAGTCAAGCAGATTTAGGCTGGGACTGTTGGGTGGTCAAAGAGTTGGAGGAATGAACGCAGATATCGACGAGTTGAAGCAGTGAATTTTGGACGCTTGGAATTAAATTAATCAAACAACAATCGACGAGGCAATCGCCTAATGGTGCATGCGTCTTAGGGCTTGTATTTCCGCGAAATGTGCTAACTTTGAACACATAATGAAATAGGGATTTTTTTTGTATCCTATTTAAGTACACATGTACAAATTTGCAATAAATTCCATTAACAAATAACCGTTTTATGATTTTTAGAAAGTTGGCTTACTTTTTATTGGCCCACCCTGTAGAACCTGATGACTGTAGAATTTTATCTGGGTTAGACAAAGCATGAGACATACGGTCTAGACTTTGTGTAAAGTAATGACAATATGAATACAATAAATCTGAATTTTTATTTAAAAGTTTAAACTTTTTATTTAGTTTATAAACATATGCAAGTTGAAGATATTTTGATTTGCTTAGTACAGTTAAATGAACATAAGAATATTTAGTCTCAAAAGTTTTTTATCAAATGAAATTGAAAAACAATATTGAAAGAAGTTGGATAACACCTGATTGTGAAAAAAACATTTGTATGGGTCATGCATATATATATATATATATATGCTTAGACCAGAAGTGTAACACTTGAAAAGGTCATATGTCTGTATATAGCCATTTAGTAAAAATGTGTTCACCTACGAATTTGTAAGGTCTGCACATGGATATACAGATGTATAAAACTATGCTCCTTACATAGTAGCTACCCGGGTGGAAAATTAAAGTGCCATATTATGTCCCTTATACTCCCTTATATTCTCTATACCGATATGTCTGAAAATATGGTCATATGTGGCATTGTACATCCATGTATGAAAGAAAACATGGGTTTAGATTATTGATAAAAATCCACATTACTGTATACGGGTGTAATATAATGTGAATATGTTTAGATGTGCTATATATGGACATATTCTCGGATGTATGGTCATATATTATGTCGAGGTACGAGTATATACGTATATACATTGCATGATCATTTATGAATTAATTGTATACACATGTATGTATATGATCATTCGTGTGTGTACAATTTGTCTTTATATGGTCTTCAAATAAAAATATAATTTTAGAATAATATATGATATAAAAATATATAATAAGAACCATATGGTTAATACCAGTAGATAACCATTATTAATATGCTGCCTTTTTAAACAAGGATGATATTTTTAAAGTTTGGTTTTTCATACCGGTATAGGCACAATTCGATCCAATGACTATTTACCATGCAGCGTGTCTTCCAATGGAGGTTATGTCCAATTGGTGTTGTTTTTTTTTTGCATTATTTTCACCCGTGAATTTAGTGGCACGTACCCCTGAAAGGTACTTTAGCAGAGTGAGGAAAAATCGATTGAAATAGAAGGGGAAAATGGAGCGTGCATTTAGTTATTAATAATTTAATGATGCGAAACGTGTGCAAGAAAACCAACCGATTTCATATTATGAAAATTTAATAAGGAGGGGTGACTATGTCGGATGGGAAATTATATTTTTGCAGTAACTTTGACCCATTCCATTCCTGGAAATATTTAGAGTATACGTCTTATCACATAGTGGTGAAACTCGGAGCAGAGTTTTCGATCGATATTATACAAACGAACAAAGGGCCAATTTCAGATGTTTCAATGTAAGACCGTAGGCCCTATAAAGATCGCGGAAAGACAAAATAGGCCTCAAATACCACGAATATTGCGTAAATGAATTTATCCGAATATTGAGATGCAATTCATATATTTTGTTGCGTTTTTTTAGATAACATGATCTCTGTTTTTGCTACAAATTTTATAAAGTTAATATACATCTAGGCATTGGTTTTGTACAATGTAATTAGGCTTTTTGTAGTAATGTAGGTGTAATTTCGTGTATTGAAGTTCTCAAGTATTTGATTATAGTTATACTTTTGATGTTAACACTACTTGTGCCACTATTATTTGGAAATTCATAAGTGTAAATGATAAATTGTTCCTATTAATTGATCTTAGCCATGAAATTTCAATTATGCTTTAAATATGCAAGTTAACATTTCTTAAGTATATCCCTGTGTTGGTCAACTGATGTGCCGTTAAGGGCTGCAATTGCGCCGCAGAAGTTTGTTATTTACTTTCAATACCGGAAATAGAATAGCTTAAAATGTTCATCATAGAGCAGGTTGTTTAATTTAAAACATGATTTTAGTTCATTTTATTGAGAACAATAGATAAAAATATACTTCTTAAAACAAGTTGTTTAGTATGTTCTTTACATACTGTAGACCGTACATACCGTAGTTACTTGTAGCCCAAAATCTTGTCATGTTTATATATTACTTGTACATCGACGAATTTATTTTCAGTAAATGATGAGATTTGTTGCTATCTGTCACGACAGACTTAACACGCTTAATTTCTTCATATTTTATAAAATCACTAATTTGAAATATAAGAAAAGGATATAATTCATGCTGATAAATGAATCTTGGAATTCATTTCAATTCGAAATTGTTTTAATTTATATAAGTACATTTAAAGAGTGTTTTAATATGGGCGTGTGACCGTTGTATGACTATTTTTGGGAAGGTGTTAACAATTTACCAGATCTGGTAAATGCAATTACCCTGTAAAACAACTGTTAATACGCTTGGGTTTCTTGGATTCTTTGGATCCCAACGGGAAATAGACATGAGCCCTAAAACATTTATATTTCGTTATTGTTTTGGAAAATGCTACGATGAACAATTTCAGGATGTTAAATTTCCACGTTTTATGGTTGTGACGGTCGCGGATGAACGCTGTTATGAGTGTAAACGGGTGTGGTCATTGAAGGTTTCGTTTTACGGCAGTATACCAAACTAATAACGCACATCTGCAATCAGGGGATGGTTTTTTATTTAAGAGTTTGCGCCCACGCATTAGGTGCGACATCGTAAACAACATTGAAACCAGAATCGTGTGTTTGACCAAGAATTAATTTTCTCCTAATTTGCAATATTATGATAGATGATAAAATGATCTAGTCCTGTTTCGTTAAACATTGCGTTAAATTTACGTGGGAATATCGTGTTTCGAGAGGATATCGTTGGATATTGATCGTTAATGACCAAACATAAATGTTGTTATAAGCAACAAATGTTGAAAATGGTCAAAAAGAAATAAAAACAGAAGGGCAATGGCATTCAAAATCAAAGGAATATCTTTTCTTGAATGATGGTTGTGAATCCTCTATCTCATACAAAGGTTTTCCGAATCTATTTTGAACAGCATGGCTATTAAAAATTTCATCAGTATGGTCGGCTGCTGTATACTTGCCTGTGCTACCAAATGGCCAAGTGGAAACCAGTTCGGCAAATCAATTACTTTGTGCAAGATTGAGGTCCAGTTTTATGTAGATAAAAACGGACATAAAACTGCAAGTTGCAATTAATCCACACTGACCTGCGAAGGGTAATACGACTAGAGAAATGCACTAAGGTGATAACATTGCTTAGATGCAGCAGTGAGCAAGATGACAGTTTTGCCAAGTTTACCAAATTGCCAATCAGATTCGAACAGTGAATTTTTTTATTTGGGTAAGAGCGGTGAGGTTTTTACGTGAATATTTCCCATGTTTGGTTTTTATGCAGCACATTTTATTTTAGACGATCTCAACTCAATGAAATCCAAAAATAATTTACACTTTTTTAACAATCCATCATTTTTATATTGACGATGCGATCACTCTGCATAAAACTGACAATAACTCTAAACAAACATATTTCATTTACATTCTTTTTATTGACACACCCTACCTAAAATTTCGATGACCACCCACTCTTTGGGGACTGTTCATATACTATAATGTTCAATGCAGTCATCTACATATACATGTATCATTTCAGCACAGAAATAGGCGAAGCTTTAAAATAATCCTTCATATGTAATTAATATTAAAGCATTAGATAATTTACCAAAGGTGGACAAAATTATTCGAATATTTGTTACAGCTACGTGTATTTCCTTGTTAACATGGTGTTGCACATTTTTTAATGGACTGATAGACGAGAAATAGTTTTAAAACAAGCATAACACGAACATTTAATGTTGCAATCTAAAGTTCTTTCAATGTGTTTAACACAAGTACAACCTATCATTACTTTTCTCAATGTCCTCACATATTCTACATAATTAATATGTTTAAATGTATTACAGCATTACTAACTTTTGTCATTTAAATGATAAATTTGAAAAACAAACCAAAGTATATATAGGTTAAATACATATAAATGACGAGGTCCTTTAATAGCTTTACCAACATGCAAATATTTCAAATTTTGTTATTTTGTAAAAACAATTGTTTTGCCAAATGTTGTGCAAAAGATTTTGCACACCGTTTTTAGTGAAAGTAATTGATTTTATTCCTATATTTTCGTGAACATTTTTATTTTAGAAAAGGAAAAAATTATACAGTAATTACGTTTCGTGCTTTAAGCTAACTTTCCTTAAAAAATGCAAAGATAGAATTAAAAGAGAATTTGAATGTGTAGAATTTAGAATTGTTTATATACAATATGTCACATGGTAAGGATGTTTTAAGCGAACATTGTCTAACATAGAGTTTGTGCTGATCTGGCCTGTAGGTGGCGTTCTGCTGCCAAATTTTTTGCTTTTGCAGAAAGAATCAATAAACTCACGTGCGCTGAAACACGATATAGGCCTTGTCAAAACTGAGTAAAATAATGCAGGTGTACAACTTTGTTCGACTGCGTCTGGAAATGACTCAAACTGAACAAGTCCTACAAGCGGAAGGAGTACCCGAAAATCACAATAATCAATTTTTCATTCCCTGAAGTAAATCACAGCGGGTGGAAAAATCATTCGGAGCCACATGCAACTCCACTTCTGATCGTATACTGTGTGGCTCAACTTCCCTCACTTTAATTGCATTTGTATACACTAATATTGGTAAGCCTGCTGGGAATACATTCGGGAAATTAATTTCCATCGTCAACAATTTGCGCGTCTAAATATACATCTAGAACGATTTTGCACAGCCTGATAATAATATAAAATGCATTGTGTGTCCTTATGTCCACGTTTTTGCACATACGCTGCAGTATATTAGGGCACTTAGGAAAGCACCTGTGTACAGGAGTTAAATAAAATAATAGAAAGTTAAAGAAATTATTTGGTATACTTGTATGAGTTTGTGTTGACTGCATCGTATTGGCAACTGTGAATGTTCCTTATCCGATTTCTTATACACTATACTATACAGTTCGTATCAATGCCTTAGTGGGTTTTTAAGTAAAAGAATGGTAAAGGAATTCAAAAATTGATAAAGGTGCTAAGAATTTATGTAAAATGCAACTTGTATATAAACTTCACATGAAGCATGTGATTTCATTTTTTATCTGTTTCCTCTATCTATATATAGGGTGGGCCAATAAAAAGTAAGCCAACTTTATAAAAATCATAAAATGGTTATTTGTTAATGTAATTTAATGAACATTTGTAAAAATCTTGTTTTTATCTTTACTTTGGAATTTCCCTCGTTCACGTTCTTTTTTAATGACGTAATCATTCGAATTTGTCTTTCAAAATGGCGTTCACTGAAGAAGAAAGAACCGCAATAAGTTTTTTGCATAAAATGAAAAATTACAGTGCTAGGCAATTTTTGAAACTATTTCCGGAGAAAGGTGCTAACTTTGAACACAAAATTAAAATACGAAATTTTTTGTATCCTATTTAAGTACACATGTACAAATTTTCAATAAATTTCCATTAACAAATTACCATTTTATGATTTTTATAAAGTTGACTTACTTTTTATTGACCCACCCTGTATATATATAAATATATATCGGACTTGCATATCAATAATGACGTTTTTAGGTTATTGGTTGACAATGGTTAGAGTTTTAAGTCCTTAATTTGAACTTGGAAGTGTGTAAGTGGGAGTTTGACTGTAATTCAAAGATTTCACATAAAATTTAAAGTGCATATTGTTTTGAAATAGGTTAAAACAATTAAAAATCCCACAAGGACCAGTAGAACCTGTCGAAATGCATCCTATGTAAAGGAATAACCTCTCTAAAAGAATAAAATATGCCTGTCTCGACTTTGTAATCCGTGTATAAATGAATCTTTCTGAATGAATAACCAGCCTAAATTGAAACACAAAATTGAAATACGAAATTTTTTGTATCCTATTTAAGTACACATGTACAAATTTTCAATAAATTTCCATTAACAAATTACCATTTTATGATTTTTATAAAGTTGACTTACTTTTTATTGACCCACCCTGTATATATATAAATATATATCGGACTTGCATATCAATAATGACGTTTTTAGGTTATTGGTTGACAATGGTTAGAGTTTTAAGTCCTTAATTTGAACTTGGAAGTGTGTAAGTGGGAGTTTGACTGTAATTCAAAGATTTCACATAAAATTTAAAGTGCATATTGTTTTGAAATAGGTTAAAACAATTAAAAATCCCACAAGGACCAGTAGAACCGGTCGAAATGCATCCTATGTAAAGCAAAAACCTCTCTAAAAGAATAAAATGTGCCTGTCTCGACTTTGTAATCCGTGTATAAATGAATCTTTCTGAATGAATAACCTGCCTAAAAGCATATTTTTTAACGGTCTCAAGAGTATGCATTTAGACAGGTTCTACTGTAAATGAAATAGATGTTTAGGTTGCGCTGCCCCCGTAAGGGGGCAAACTTTATGCACTCGGCTGCATGTATGGTAACCACTCAATTATGGTTACTTGTCCCTAAGGAATCGTACGAACTGCCCCCTGATGGTCTTTACTATGGCAGTATCCAGTGAAATTCCAATGAATTACAATGTGCATATCATGTTGTTGCTGTCACGCAGATAGGTTATTTTGATAAGAGACACACACGTTATCTCTGCTACTAGCAATAGTAATGCCCATCCTTGTCTACGAGTATCATAGTGCACATACACAGATATTGCTCGTTAAAGATATGTATATTTTCATTACCACATTAGACCTTTGGTAAACATGTATGGGTGAAACAATGCCTGCAGGTTGTCCACGCTAATTAAATGTAACATTTTCATCAAATTTATTCAAATATACAAAGTTCGTCTTTTTCAGCAATTGGGGCATTGAGTCTTCTGGATAACTTGCATAGAATATTATTCATATTTTTGACAATATAGTAAATGGATTTTAGAGCAGTGTACGGCATTACATATGCGCAATGCATAGAAACATTTTGGTTTTATCTACCTGAAATGCCTGTAGTGTTAGGTACGTAACCTCCCTGCAACCCCCTTCGTTTCCATGACAACGGTTGCAAATGGGCGTATTCCCTCCGTCCTCTGTGCTAATATAATTGCGCCGCCAGGAGGCTCCAAATGTGGCGCCTCAAGGTATTTTTATGACGATTTTACTCATCTCCCAAACGTGTATTTTGGCATCTGTAGGCCTCCGTAAATCCATCGCGAGAAGAGTGGGGCATTAAATGAGGGTAAAAAATTGGAGAATGACTCAATGCCACCACCGCTGCATTGTTACTGACGTGAATAATGACCTAGTCCACGTCCATTATGGCACCCTGTATATGTTTGAGTTCTTAATCGACCCTCTTTAGAAAAGTGAATTGGGTGGAAGCGGAGGCGAAACATCTAAGGGCCACACCCACAAACGTCGTCCAAAAATAAGAAAACAGCGCATTGTTTTAGGCCATTTGGCTTAGAAATTAGTCTGGTTATTACATTATTTTACTGCATTAGCACGGATTATTATTAGGAATCAATGTTGGTTCCGTGTCTGCTTTGTGTAAATCAGATAATTTTTCTAGAGGATGACAGAGATGAGTAAAACTTAATAAGTAGTTATCTAAATAATATTTTATACAATTAAAATAGTCATCGTTTACAAATTATATAAACTCCTTAAGGGCCATTGAAAAAGTACATCCCCGAAATTCCTTCAAATGTCGATGCCCCCACCCCCTGTCCACATGGTGCCCATTTTAGCTCAAGTCCCTTATGGACGTCCTTAAAATTTTTGAAAGGTAGGGTTTCCAGAAAATTTGTTGGAGCATAAAAACTCTCATTATATAAATTTCCAAGTATACGCAACGCTACCATGTAATTCCACGACATTTTTCCAGATTGTTCTGATTAACAGAAATTTCCTGACTTCGAAGGGAAATTCCAGCATAAAATTGGTGTTGAACACAAAGTTGGAATAATTCCCAACTTTCCCAAGGTTTTAAAAAATAAATTACATTTTGAACTGGGGACAGACAAATTTCTTCTGGTGTACATCTCCGCTTTCACTGACCTTTAAAACTCAAATAAACAAAATCCAAAAACTGAAAAATGCCATCAATAGTGGACGTCCAGAATGGCTTTCCCCCTCTCCCTTTCCACATGGTGTCCACATGCCAGCAATCTCTCGTCGCTCCCCTTACCCTCTTGAAGATGTATTTTTCGAATGACCCCTTAACTGTTTCTTTTCAAATCAGTGCATTACCCCCACGGTCATCACAAACATGCACAATCATGTACAACCATGTTCAATCATGTTGGTGTTAGTCCAATGGCCTTTATGCATAGTCGATGGTTAGGAGAGATACAAGTGACGTAATGCCCTATACATTACGAAAATTTGCTTAAGGTTCATTAATCTCTAAATTCGTGGTATATGCTCTGTTTTTTAGTCTCATAAGCGTATATGCAGACATAAATGAGAACAAATTAAGCGGAATGTTACTTATATAAGGGGGGGGGGTTGAATTTTAACGCTTTTAGTTGATTGAGCATTTTTATCGTTATCAGCTAATGATAATGCCAATTTTCTATTTAAATAAAAAGTCGAACTTTTTTTTTGTTTCAAGTGCTGCAATTTGTTAGAAGAAATGTCAGAAAAGCTGGCATGACAAACGAGATTAACCTTACCCGTTTGAAAACATCACCAGAATGCCAAAGTTTAATGATGCAGACCTTTGTGCAAGTGTATAACAAGCAAGTAATGCGATTGGATCTTTGGCGCTTGTTCACTCCAACCCCTCTTAATGTGAATTTGCAACGCTTAAGTCAAAAGATGAAAATTTTCAACTCGAGATTGGGGAGTTAAGCTTTAGTATGACGGCATTCTTATAGCATTCGTTTGCTTGGACCCCATAACCGAGGGAAACTTTTCCTTTTTATTCTTCCCAGGTGACTAATAAAAGGGAGACTGTAGCACGGCTCAATACAAACATGGTGACTATTTGTTGGGAGGAAATCTCATCATCGTTTTTGAACGCTTTTCTCAAGCAGCCCTTAAATTCAACGCAAAATTAAATGTGCAATTTCGGGGGAAAAAAGGAAATTGTTTTTCACAGGGATATCTAGCATTCTTCCTTCCGAAACTTTGTTATCGTGGATTTTTACATGTTTAACATAATCGAGCTTAATGTTTGGTCCTCCAGGTGGCGTGGTTAATGGAATAACCATTGACTTCTGGCGTGCTGCAGAGTACTGTGATTAAAAATGGCCACTTTTGAAGCCAAAGGACGTGGCCATATTGGAAATGCAATGTTAAAGGTGCATACGCAACCACGAGGCGCTGAAACTGAATAACATTTTTTGAAGCAATGACCGTGATATATCACTTAAATTTTTGCTGAATATTGCTTTCTTTAGTTCATGAATATCCACCATTAAAAGCAGCCTTCAGCACCTTTATCGGTACTTACCAATCTCATTAGTCATTATTATGGTAAGTATGCAATTGGAAAAACCAAAATTATCCCCCATAAGGGGTCTCGTAAATTTGCGTGGTAGGCAGAAGGAAAAATCCAGTCATATTCAGTATTCATGATTGTTCTTATGGGAAATAATAACGGAAAATCACATGTGGGTTTTTCTCACATAAATTCGATATTTCATAAGCATCGCCTGTTTCTGTGCTGAAATGAGACGAGTGTTTTGCCCTATAATATGTATAACTACCTTAATATTAATTATACTAGCGATGGATTTATAAAATACCGTTTGGATTTTAGATTTTTGACTTTTAAAATATGTTCACAAAATTATATAAAAAATTCCATAATACTTTATAGAACGACTAATACCTAATACAGTCGCCATGCATCCGTTCAATTCTCCAGTTCCATCAGTCTTCTATAGGATTCATTCAATAATCGTTGGTCAAGCTTTACTTGCTGGTCCATTTGTCAATGTCAACGATGAGTGAATAGACATGACAAAATAAGAGAGAATCACAAGGGTTAACATAGTGTACTAAGTTGAACAAAGATAGAACACGGATTGTGCAACGTACAATGAAATGTTGAATGGTAAGTTGGTGGGACAAATAAAAGACACTGCTTTTTCGTCCAAAATAGTGATTTAGTGCCGTTTTTATTGCTTTGAATGTAATGTACTTGTGAAGACAATTAATATTGCATTTGATAGATCAAGGGAGAATAATTTTAACTGTCTTATCTAGTTGATTTCCTAGTTTAGAATTCATGCTTTTTGCTTAACTTGTTTTTATCCAAAGTCGCAAACGTGGCTCGAAGTTGTTAAACTACTTTTAAATGTCTGTTGAACTGATTTGCATTAAATTTTCTATTAAAGGCTTACTGAAAATTTACCTAAAACATTTTGCCTCCGGTAAATTTGTTGTTCATATTTTCAAAAATGATTTTTTCGGAATTAACGTGGTTATTAATAATTAATAAGCTCCATGTTCCATTATTTAATTATCTTCTGAGTTCCCATAGCATGAGTGTTTCGTTTTAAAATAACAAGCTGTGTATTTTCTATTAATTAAGCAGTAACTTAGCGGTAGAAGTAAACAATTATTTAATATCAATTAGCTTGCAACAATAAAGCAGTTAACGAACTTAATCTTTGATCTAATAAAAGAAGGCATTTTAATTAATAATAATTTTGATTCCTATTTGACTAGGTAATTTTTCCCTTTTTTTTTTTTTTTTTTTTTTTTGGAATACGATGGAAAACGTCTTAGGTTCATCAGGCGCATTATAAATGTAATCCTCTTTGTATGCTTTTTCATGCACAAAATGAAATTTTCCTGCCTATGTTTTTTTTATTCAAACCGAAATCCTTGTCATTTATTGCATTGTTTAGCAAGCTGCAGATATCCGTCAGATACAAGAAAGAAAAGTATTTATGATAGGAGAATGGGAAGTGGAAAATTCATTTTAGAAAATTTGAATGATGCTGAATTCACCTAAATTAGTTCTTTGACAGTTGTACATGAGTTATATTCATTGATACATGTACTTGTATAATAACGTAACTTGATGCTGGGCTTGCATGGGTAAATGTAGAAATCTGATATAAGGTTTATTAATAATTGTATAAATATGAAAATTGCGACAAAAGTAATTTCAAGTTTATTTTGGTCAAATCTGGTTTCAAGCAATAAATGAAATTTGTGTTTTATTGGAAAAATAATTAAGGGTTATAAAATAAATAAGCTTGTTTTATATAAGCTTGTCACAGAAATGGCAACGACTTTAAGATAAATTTCTCTAGTTTGTAACATAATTTACCGATCCACTTTTGAAACAAGCTGTGATAAGCTGTATTTTGAACACATATTTCAAGGGAATGGTATTAAATTGTCGTGACGCTCCCTAATGGATGATTGCTAATTCCCTTGAAGTACAGAATGGCTTGTAGTGACGTACTATAATGGTTGGATCTGGTGTGGGTTTTGCGTTCATTGGTTTGACCTTTTCACGCTAGAATTAGTTGACATTTTCAGCTTGACTGGTCAAGAAACTGTGGCAGTATGTCGTTTTAATCTTTCCCCCTCATATATACCAACATCTTTCTTGCTGTATGTTGACCGTGATTAATGTAGATAGACGATTATATTTTCCGTGCATGTCGGAAACTTCGGGAATTTGTAAATACAGTAACAATTAATTGATTAAATAAATTTAATGTTTTCCAATTAGTTTTAAAAACTCGAATAAAATAATAATTCAATGGAATTTGATTTTTTTTATAAAGCATTTGCGAGTATAAAATTTAATGTTTTTAGAAATCACTTGACATATACAAGTGTTATAGTATACCTCTTGCAAAAACAGTAATGCAGTTGCTAATTTATTTGTTTATTTTCAAATTTAATATGTCGCTTAATTCACTGCATCTGAAAGAAAGTTTTTCAATATACAATGTGGAGCTGTAGATTACAAATTTATCTGACAAAATACTCGTTAGTATTTAAATCATGTATATATTGTAAATGAAATGCATTATCGTATTGCCTTAGTTTAGTTTTTTTTTCAGTTGTTCCAAAAAGTTTATTCTGATATTTTTTCGATCATACATTTTGTTTAGATTGGATACTTTATGTTAATAAAAATGTCTACTTTAACCAAAATTCAAACGAAATGATAAGCCACGTAATGTTGGATGTTTCAAAAGAAAGAGCCGATTAATAGAAAAGTTTGATTCTTACAGACAGTTGAAAAAGGAGCTGTCTACTAGACATGTGATCTACATATATGAATTACATAAATTATACAAATCGTAATAGTGAGATGATTAAAGTGTCAAAATTTATGACTATATAATATATATAGAAATAACTAAAATATAATTAACTTAAATTAAACTTTGTTTTTATACTTTATATTTTGCATTATTTTGCATTCCTTTTATTTTATGAATGTATTGTTGTTGTTTTCATTTTCATAAATTTGATGTTAATTACATTTTTTAAATGCATGTTATTTTCAAACTTGGAAAGCAGATCAAATGAAAATGTAAGGATAACTAGCCTAACACCATAATCCCATTTCGTCATACATTCCTATTTTTAAATTACTATTCTTCTGACTTGGACCTGTTGCAATGTTAGTCTTCTCGTTGTAATGCCACAACTACTTATGCATGAATTTGTGCAACGAAATAACCGATGGCAATAATTTCCGTTTGAAAAACTGTTTCCACCACCGTCATTTCATCGTTCTTTTATAATATGACAGAATAGCATCCGACAAAAATGTGATAAGAACCCTCACACAATGGCTTGGATTTCGACTATGTATAGAAGGAGGCTTAGCAATTTGGTTGCCATCACTTTTATTATTATGACAAATTATCCTGTTATAAAAAGGGATACAATAACGGCAGTCGTCACCAATTTCTGAAAATTGTATGCCAGATAAATCGCTTTTTTCCGCTCTTTTCCTGTGCTTCTCGTCTTCACTCATTTTTTTATAACATTGAAATAAACCCTTGATTTTTTTTTTGTTGGAAATAACGTAGAAAGAAATACGCGTAGTAGGCATATTTACAGTTTTAACGATTTAAATATAGCAATGGAAGCGAAGATCTCCTTTGCTCTTCCACTCTATCGATTTTCTCAAATGTACCATGTATGTTTTCTGCTTGTACATCTAATTTAACGCATGCTCTAATTTGTATAGATAGAGATAAAGATTGATCAAAAACGGAAGTCTGTATGAGAACGAACACGTTGTATTCAAACAAACTTGGGGGAAAAAAAAGAAAACACTTCAGTTTCGCGCATGTAGACATTTGTGATAAAATATTTAAAATTCAATTAGACTGTGCGTAGGCATTTCTGCTAGGAAAAGCTTTTTGTTGACAAGAATGCAAGGACATAAAATCTACCTGTAGGCCTAACCTCACATTTCAATAAAGACGATCCTATAGTAGGGTACATTTGTCTATTTTTATGATATACGAGTTTTGAGAAACATGTATGATTTAAATTCTAGGGTAAATAATTTTACAAGCTAATTTTAGAAATAAATTCATTCATAGAAAACTTAAAGTATACATACATCGATGACTTATACCTTTTATATGTACTGTATTTTTATGCTGAATGTACGGTAATAAATGCAATTTAATTGTATTGTAGTTGTTTTAGTGATTCTCCAAAGATGACGCTTCATTTTGCGTAATGTGTTATTTGGTACGAGCAGGTACGTGCATGTGTGTGTAATTTATCAAATGTTTTAATTATTTCAAATTCTAGGTTGTCAGTCACGGACAGCATCATATGATAGAGGAAAATTTCTCTCCAGGCAGTACGATGACTATCCCAGCCACGTGATGCATGTTTTGCATTAGTAATTAATGAAATTGCCTGCGGCCCCATCTTGATTTAATCAGACCCTTAAAGATAATCTTTATCCTGTTATTTCATATCTTTTTTCAGATTTAAAAATGCTGTGTATTCAAAAAGATATCTTGAAAGTTTTTTTTTTTTTTAGTCATGATACTGATCCGAGAGAAATTTTTCTTTATCGCGTGATGTTGTCCGTGACAACTCAGAATTTAAAATATTTCTTAATTATTTTTCTAATCTAAAATTTGGAATAAATTTCGTGTGACCCTATCTCTCGATCGTCCGTTTTCTAATAATACTTTGGTGCTCACAGTGATTGCCCCCAATTGATATATACGGGGAAATACAGTAAATGTGCTTTGTACAATTCGGTAGACATTTGCATTGTGAGCTTTGGCAAGTGTTTCACTAAATATCGAGTCTTAATGCACTGAATTTGCTTTTCAGTGTAATTCCAAATAAAGACTTGGCCTTCGTATTTTGCAAGTGAGGCTTTTTTGTGTCTGGAAAAGCTGTAAATAGAAAGGATGAATGGCTATGGCATTTATACCTTCAGGAATTCATCGATCCGATGTAAACTTGTCTACCTGGTGGAAGTTAACTGCGCATGCGTGTCCGCCCCTAGTCTTTGTAGCAATCGATAGTGGGGCTCCCGTTTGGAGAATGGGGACGAATGCAAGGTAAAATTCATTGTGTGTGAGATGAATGGTAAACGAAAAATACAAAATCGATAGACAAGCAAACTGCAAGTTTCGTTTCTGTATTACTTCGTGTGGAATTGAGATGGAGAAAAAAAAATAAAACATGCTGTCAAATAGTATCCATTGGCTTAGGCCTTACACCTGCATGGCTTTAGAAACCTGGTTGCGCTTTTCCAGCTTCGTCTAAATTTAGAAATATCTAATACATTTTTAATAAAGTAAAAATGTGGCTAAGAAAATGTCTTCTAGTGTCTACAAAGAATTATGAACGATTTTTTCATGCGATTAGCATTTTAAACACACCATTGCATTGTTGGGCATGGCGTTATCTACAGGGTGGAACATAAAAGCGATTGCACTTTGATGACAACTTTAATTATTAGTCGTTTCTGTATCTATAATTCAAATTTCTTCCTAGAATATTGTGTTATTTTGTTGTAAAATATAAGTTGCCAGTCAACACAATTAAATTTTAGTTGTGCAATTTGTATCATTAAACATAATAACGCTTCTGAATTTTGTGTAATAACATGTATCTATTATATATGTATACACGTCGTTGAAGATTCCAAACTAGGATAATTGTCAAATTAAAACCTGTATATAAGAAATGGTCTAGCCATTATAATGTAATGTAAAACACAAATAGTTTAATCAAATTTAAAGACAAAATCAGTAACAAAACATGTCTACGATGTTTAGCCGTAAATTCAAACTTGATAAATAGTAATCATCATTACGTTAACAAATGGTTGTAATTACCCAATGAAATACTTGGTGATCAAGCTGCCTAAGTTACCGTAGTTCAGTTTTAGTCAAAATCAACGCTTTTATAATTGAAGAGATTCCATTTTTTTTAATGTGTTTTGGAATGAATTTATCATTCACATTATTGTCGATGATTCATTATTGATTCCAAGGTGAGGCGCGTGTAATCCATCATTCCTGACAGTTCCATTTTACATAAAAGAACAGCAGACCTTACAAGTTCCATATAGGCCTGCTGAACAAGACCGAATAAAGATTAGTACAAAAATTTATATAATATCGATTTTATAGTGCAGTCGTATTACAATTTCAAATGAACGAATAATGAAATTAAAAACTTCACGCCTTCTGAAAGTAAAGTTTCTCCTGTTATGTTACCGTAAATTCGAAGTTTAATTATTAATATAACCTCAATGACTTGAGGTTTCCATAAACAATATTATTGTATAACGAGCTTAAATCATTCCATATTAAACATGGATTAATCTGATTGAACCTGTCTCATATTATGGCATTGCCCCCTTGCCAATAGATTAATCTATGAATAAATGGATAGGTATATCCACCGTGGACGTAAATCTATTTTTACAGAAATGTGTACGGTAGAACCTGTTTAAATGAATAATCTCTCTAAATGCATAAAATGTGCCGGTCCCGACTTGGACCCAGTAAAAATGAATTAACCTACCTAAAGTAATAATGAATAATTTGTATTCTCATCCGAAAAAGTGTCTGCAGAAGTTATGCAGAACATACCATGCTTATTTATGCATAATCAACTTGCAACATCAGTGTGACTTTTTCTGCACAAAGGCATTGTATAACTTTCTGCAGAATATTATTGCCAGAATTTAAACTGCAGACATATTTATGCATACCCATACAAAAAAAATGGTTCACAGAGGGAAGTGAACCCGGAAACTTACAAATACCAAACTAACACTTTCACCCACTCAGCAACCCATACTGCTTGGAAGAGAAGCATTTGAAAATGGTTTATTGAATATGGTTAATTAATACTAGGACTTCATTACCATTAAGGTTATAAATGCTCATATTTATTAAATATTATGTGATGTGAATGTGATTAGAGGGGTTTATTAGTTTAGAGGGGTTTATTTATTTATTTACTTATTGAGTATTTATCCCCCGATAAAGGCAAACGCCACTAAGGGATACAGCGCTGAGAAAGGGCCAGTGTAGGGTTGGGAACATGGGATGAGGATGAGTGCGAGTGGGTGAGGGTTGAGCATGGAGTGACGAGAATGTGGAATAACAGTGACAATGGTATGATGCAGACATGCACGGATGCCAACAAGCCAGGGCGGACGCGATGTGCATATGCTTATATTAAGGAAGTGCCCAGTACACACACGCACACACACGTCCACACTGATGTGCCCGCCCCGGGCATGCACATGCCACTCAAGATAGACAAAGTGACCCAATAGAGGGGTTTATTAGATGTTTAACATATAGGTTTGTGTTCTCAGATTTGGCTAGATGCTATGTTGACTTCTTCAGTGTTCTAGAGATTGTGGCTTGGCTTACCTTAATCTTGTAATTTGTCTCTAGCCACTGTGTGAGTTCCTTGTGTGAAGCACTTAGATGATCCTTTTTGTACTGTCTCAGGGATATTGTAAAGGGTCAGGGGTCACCATACCGCAAATCGCGTATGTGAAGAATGTGACGCGGGGTCAGGAATGTACCCTCTCTGCGTTCCCGGGCTGTGTGTTTGTGGCATAGCGAGTTAAGCCCGTTGGTGATTTGCAGCAAGTAGGAGATGATGCCCGGGATGCGCGAGAGGGTAAACAGTCAGTTCGAATTGATATAGAGGATAGTGTGGAGAAGGTGGAGGAATAACAGGGCTCGTTGTGTACAGAGTCAGTGGGTGACAGAGCAAGGCGATTGGGCGGGTTGCCCATCCGACTGTTGCAGGCAGTGACGTTGTTGCCATGTTCGACCTCGTTGGTGATGTGCCGGATTCCTGAGCAGGCAAAAAAGGGTGATTTGGTCCTTGTTGAGGCTTTGCCTTTGGAGGGAATGTCTGTGCGTGCGGCGCGAGGGGTGATGTCTATTGGTAATGATAATTGTCGTCTTTTTCAGATTAGAAACTTGACTGCGGAAGCATTGAATTTGGATGTTGGAACACAGGTCGCGGCGATTTCTGCACTGGAAATGCCCGAGGTGATTCCATTTGAGGCTACAGAGAGTATTAAAGACCGGGTTGAGAGCCACTCTGAGGTGGAGGGGTTGGACTCTGTATTGCAGATGGGGCCTACACTGACGAGTACGCAACGTCGGGCACTTCGTAAATTGTTAGGAAGTTTTCGTAATACTTTTGCGTTATCTGTGCAGGAGCTGGGGTTGAGTAATTTGCCCCCGCATACAATTGATACGGGGAATCACCCACCAATATATCGTCGGGGAAGGCTAGAGATATATTGAGAGAGGAGTTGGGAGAAATGTGTCGTCGATGAGCAAATATTCCAGCCCAATGGTTTTGGTCCGTAAGAAGGATGGGTCTGTACGTTTTTGCATAGATTATCGGAAGTTAAATGCGGACACGGTGGTGGATAGCTATCCATTGCCGCGCATTGATGATGCGCTGGATGCCATGAAGGGGTCGACCTGGTTCGCAACCCTGGACATGATGTCAGGGTACTGGCAGGTGCCCATGGGAAAGCGAGACCAGGAAAAAACGGCTTTTTCATGTTCCGAGAGGCATTTCGAGTTTACTCGGATGCCCTTCGGGTTGTGTAATGCACCAGCTACAATGCAGAGGAGTCTTAATGAAATATTTTTGCATTTGAAATGGGAGGCGTGCGTGATATATCTGGAAAACATTATTGTAATTGCGCCAAATTTTGAGCTGTTTTTGGAACGTTTAAGGGCAGTTCTGAAGGTATTGCCCTGCCATAATATTAGGCTAAAGCCATCGAAATGTTTTTTTGGATATGAAGAGGTGAAATATTTGGGTCATGTGGTCAGTGCAGAGGGTATGGTCACGGACCTTGATAAGATTGTGGTAGTACGGAACTTCCCCAGGCCCGGGGATAGGAAGAAGGTAAAGAGTTTCTTGGGATTGTGTGGATATTATACAAGGTTTATCAAGGATTTTCAAAGTATAGCGTGAATTGGCATTCCAGGCATTAAAGGGGGCATTGTGTTTGGTGCCAATATTAGCTATGTTTGACCCAGCGGCGCCTTTGAGCCTTCATATGGATGTGTCAAGGGTTGGGTTGGGAGCAATCTTATATAAAGAATTAAACTTAATCCGCGAGTGTTGGTTTATGCAAGTCGTTCCTTGTTGCCTGCAAAGACTAGATATACAGTGAAGGAACTTAAGGCCCTAGCGATAGTTTGGGCCTCTGAGAAATTCCGTCATTATTTATTCTTGAATAAGGTTACGATAGTGATGGACTATCATGCCTTGTGCTATTTGAGGTCACTTAAGAATCCCTCGAATCGGTTGGATAGATGGACAGCTATGATGGAGGAATTTACTTATGAAGTAGTATACAAAAAGGGAGGGTTGCATGTTGATGTGGACGGCCTGAGTAGTTATCCGGTGACGGAACAACACGTGGCCCCAGGAGTGGAGGATGATGCATATATATATATATATATTTTGTGCAAGGCCAAAAGGATATGTCAATGGAACAGATACAGGATAGGGGGTTGGATGTTTTGCGTAATAAGGCGGTGGGGTGAGTAGTGGCCCCAAAAGGTTATTTAATGTTTGGACAGACATTGTATATTTATAATCCTTCCGATCCGCCTAGGTTATTGTTAGTGGTTCCTGAACATTTGTGACAAAGAGTTATGAGCAAATGTCATGATCGGCAGATTGGCAAGATTGTCCCTTATTTCGCGGGCATATTACTGGCCTCAGATGAAGGCTGCGGTTGCAAGGTTTGTGGCATCATGTGAACAGTGTCAAAGGAATAAGATCCCTAGGGTGTTGCTCCAGGGGCTGCTGGAGCCAAAAGCAGTGGGGGGCCCGCTGAGAAGTGGGTCTTCGATTTTGCTGGGCCGTTTCCCCCAACGGTGGGACGATGTGTCTATTGGCTGGTAGTGGTGGATTACGCCACCAGGTACTGTGTGGTGGCCCCCGTTAAGAGTGCAAATGCCACGGGCATTGAAAAGTTTTTCTTGAATTTGTTTGATAGATTTGGGGTACCCAGGAAATTGATTTCGGATAGTGGGACCCCCCAGTTGAGTAAGAGGGCCCAGAAATTTTTTAAGGAGTATAGAATAGTTCATAGGGCATTAACACCATATCAGCAGCAAGCAGATGGTTTAGCTGAAAGGATGATACGGACACTTCTTACAACAGTCCGGATAACGGCCCAGGGAGGAAAGTGTCATGGTGGGTGGTTGCCTTGAATCAAGCGGTGGCTGCGTATAATTTTGCGAGGCAGGCATCCCTATTTGAATTTATGCATGGATTTTTGCCACGCTTGCCGGTTTATAATACAGTGGGACAGCCCCCATTAATGGGCCCAATGAGGCCAGTTAGGGAATGTAGATTGTGGGCAGTGCAGGCCCTGAACAGGGCCCAGGATAAGCAGAAAATCTGGTTCGATAAATGTCATTGCCATGTCGAATTTGAGATTGGTGATAAGTCCTGTTTAGAGACTTCACCCTCGGTAATTTGATGGGATATCCCGGGACTCTGTAGGCGGGAGACATTTTTTTTCTTTCCTTTGTTGTTGCCTTCGTGTGGCGTCACCTCGGTGAGTATGGGGTGCATGTTTTGGCAATTTTTGGGGTGGAAATGCTTGTTATTGCTTGTAAATGGCATGGAATTAGCACTTGCCGGTGGTTGATGCTTGTGGTTGGTTTTTTTTTTTCGTGTAGCGAGTAGTAAGCATGGCACAACAAACACCTGTAGTGGTGGTAACGGTTACTGTTTCCGACGGGGAATTGCCGGCCCGACAGGAGCAAGAAGCTGCCGCTGATATTGATGACAGGATGCCGTGGCGTCGGCAGCGTGGCGGGCGTATGACGTATGGTGGGGTTGGCGATCGCCCAGGTGGCCGTTCATGAATCGGGCACCGAGGGGCCGGGCGAATTTCATGAATCCCTTGCCGGCCGAAGCCGAGGATTGGGATCGGGAGCTGGCTAGTGAGGAGTTTGACGGGCGGTTTTGGTGACCCCCTGGGCCAAGGGTTGAAGCTGAGGGATGGCATACGGTTGCTCGTATTGTGGAATTGTCGTCTGAAGCTGAGACTGTTCCTGATGATGCCTTTACGGAAGAGCAGCGTGTCCTGTGTAGACGAGGTCTGAACTCGTCTGTTGATCATCGCCGCCGTCGTGAGCGGGCCAGATTGCATCGATTTGACGAAGAGGTGGCCGCGAATCGGGAAGCGATGGTGGTATGGGACCCGCGACCATGTGGTTTTGTGTAATAAGTGGAAAGGTTTTTTATTGATTTTATATATGGGTTGATGTTATTTTTGTTGTTTTAAGTGTCTCCAGGAGTCGACACCCCATAGAATGGGGTGTAAAGGGTCAGGGTCAGGGGTCATCATACCGCGAATCACATATGTGAAGAATGTGACGCGGAGTCAGGAATGTGACCCTCTCTGCATTCCCGGGCTGACCAGCATTCCATACAAGGTTTGCTGGGAAGCTCGGGAAGGCAGAGAGGGCAGTTCGGGTCATGCAGTGAACCAGGTTGGTCTCTGGGATTGTGCGCGCAGCTGACGCGATCTTTTTTGTTTTTACGGGGATGGTAGGTTGCCGCCCGCAAGCTTAAGCTGATTTTTTATGTTCTTCTGTATTCTTTTAATTGTTTTAAATTAAATATTTCTACCTCCCGAGTCACGAGTTGCGGTGAGTCCCTCGTGATCTACATAAACTGCTTCTAACAATTGTGAGGGTGTTCAGCTCTGAAGCGCGACTAATACGCGAAAAAAACGAAGCAGCGAGGTAATAACTTATAAAAGGTTTACTTATAAAACATATTGGCAACGTTGACAAAACTGCCCACTAACTCGTGGGACTTAACAAGTACATAAAAATCGTATAGACAAAATAAAACGAGCTGACCGGCCTGGTCGAGCTCCAAAACCGAACTGCCTTTTACTGACCCAGGTCCCTTGTTATATACCTTCCACCCACCTGGTGGTGACCTGGGCAGCAGGAATGTGGTTCATTCTAGAACCTTCTATTGTGTAATAAGCGCTTTCCCGCCAATTCCCACATTCCACACATACGTGGACCTTGTCTTGAGGGTCGGATCATTACACCCCCCTCCTAAGCATTGACCAGTCCCTGGGCAACAACATATCACAGAACGTGACCAATGTGGTCATTTTTTGGCATATATAAATGGCAGGAAAAAAAATAAATCTTATCAACAATTGCTCTTACGCTTGGGCCCGCAGACCTGAGGCCACTAATTCGGTCTGCGGCCCACAAATGGCTGATTTTCAATTGCCCACTGTCGAGCTCTCTGCCGGCGGCGTCTGCGATCCACGGTTGCATCCAACGCCAAGTAGACCACGGCTGGCACTGGTCGAGGAAAAGTGAAATCCGGTGGCAATTCGTCAACGCCAGGGGGCAACTCCACAATAAATGCCCCCTGTTGTGGGGGGCCTGAGCGACCAACCGCCTCAGCCAGTTCCTCATCCTAATCTTCAGGCTCATATCCTGCAGGCGGGGGTCCGCTCTCCACCTGAGGCTGACGTGGGTGAGGAATCCACGGGCGCTCTGGTTCCCTGAAATGACCACCTCCATTTAGTCGTCCTCTCCTCCTGGATGCAGATGCCCATTGTCCGGTCTCTCGCTGCGGCCACGGCTCGTCGTCTCGGCCCCATGATTGTTCATAACGTGCACGAGGCTGCCCATAGCGGCCCCGTGACTGACAGCGTGACATTCGTGGCTGTCCCAATGGTGGACGCGATCCTCGTCCAGTTCGAATTGGGCTAAAAGCCCGGGGCCCGTCCTTAGGACACAAATCGATGCCAGCTAATGTTCCGGTCACGGTCCTTTGGCGGCCCCCATCAGAAACGGTTACTGTCATGGTGACCGTATTTTGGGCTGAGCAGTGTGCCATAGCGAGGAAAATTTTTCTAAGAAACAAACGCACATGCTTAAGCCAATTACAAATTCCTGCATGCATACAAAATTTCGACAATTCTCCCGCATTTCGTAACCTGCCTGGGGCTATGCCCAGATGTTCAACACATAAAGTTTTAGAAAAAGGTGCAAATTGCACAAAACAAATGGAACTTACCGGAGAAGGCACGGTTTGGACGGAAGACAAAGGAAATGGCCGCTGGCTGCACGTCACCAAACCCCGGGCGATTCCATTATCTCGCATAACTCGAGGGTAAGTAGGTCTATGCGCGCGCACCAGTCTTGCCCAACTTTTGGCGCTATTTTTAAATTTACGTGGCTGGATTAACAGAACTTGTGGCATCCTTCTTGGTTGGTAACGTTTTAAGTTACTAATATGAAACACTGAAACGGGCCCTGTGCCCCGCCGCGTATCCCTTATCGCATAATTTAGGTCTGAGACCCGTTCTACAACTTGATATGGTCCATGATATGGGGCCTGAAATTTCCCTTGGCCCTTTCGGGCAGGCGCTAGGTCGCGTACCAGCACCCAATCCCCCACATTAAAGCTGGCAAAGCGACAGTGTTTATCAAAATAGGTCTTTTGCTTTCCCTGGGAAATAATCAATGCATCCCTCGCCTTCATACGACGTTCCCCTAATGGAATTTCAGGGCCTACAGTGGGGGGCTGTCCCGCCATATTATGAACAGGTAATCGTGGT